>JANHFX010010440.1:5226-25118 GCA_027560015.1 Chloroceryle amazona
TATTTCACCAGACAATCAACTCTGCCAAATCTAAGTTGTATCTGTTTTGTGTGCATTTGTCAGAAGGAGGAAGATAAGGCCAGGGACCATCTCCAAGTCTAGCAGAATTCAGTAATGGAAAGAGCTGAATCTTGCTGCAAAACAGTGATGAGAAAAACAAATATTCAGGAAAAACAAAACCCACCCCAAACCACACTTTCCAAGACTTCAGCCAGATTTTTGACTTCAGTGGAAAGGAAGCAGGCAGAGTCTATAAACAAATGGCTGGAGAAGGAGAAATTAATTTAATGCTTCCATTTTATGTTTACTAATTTGTGAAATGAAAAAACCTGCTAGAAGGCTTCCTTACTTCCTAGTGGATAAAGCCTTTGCTGTGTATGTTATTTCTAGCGTCACTATAGCTGTGCCTGCAACACTAACTCAATTTGAATAGGAGCTTGTGAGACTTTGGTCTTCTCAAGGGTAGAAAGGCCTCTGCAATTGTTCCTGTATAAAGCCTTTTCCCAAGTTGTACACAGGGTCTTTTGGTGATGGCACCATGAAGCCCTTTCACCCTTAGTGTCTCTAGAAGTATATATTCTGTGAACTGGTGTATTTTCTATTACTTGGTGTGGATTTTGAGCTTACAGAATTGCAAACAGTCCAGTACAGGTGTTTTCTTCCAGCTTTACTGAACCTGAGCTGTAGAAAGCAGGGCAGAGGGAAGATTAGGTTATGTAGGAAGAACAGGGTCAGCAGACCCTCCACTGGTCTTGCACAATACCTCTGCTGCATAATAATATTTTTTTAATCTTGTTTATGCAAGTCATCTTCACTTCATTTTGCAGACTCATTTTTTCTTCCCCCTCTGAAAATGGAATGTTTGTTTTGCCTCTGAGAGACTATTTCCTGATAGTTTTTGTGTTTGATTTTTGTTGGTTTTGTTTTGTTTTTCTCCTAACTTGCATGATCTGCAGCTTTGAAGAGGACTTCAGTCTTGTGATCCTCTGTACTTGGTCTGCTGAAGAAAGCCCAGTCTACTGTGTCATCCCCTTCACCAAGGAACATGGAGAAGCTATCAGAAAAGCCTGTTTCTGTGTCTGTGTCTAAGGTACTCACTGGTCTTCGAGTAATACTGTTTGCCTGTTATCCTGTCATCAGATGTGGGAAAGCTCTCTCTGTTTTAAGAAGGACTTCGAGATTTTTTTTTTTTTTTGGCGGGGGGGAGGTTGATGAAATACTGCAGAGGTAGGTGCTATTGAAACCAGTGGCCTTTCTGGAAGAGTCTTCTTCATGACCACAAATATCAATGCAGAGTCTTTTGGCATCGTTTTCTAATTAGTCACTGAATAGTCTTACTCTGTTCCCATCTGCTTGGAATGGGGATGTTTTATTTCACAGAATTGTCTTTTGATGTGGGAGGGCTGTCTCTCATAAAACTAGTCCATTTTTCTTGACGTTCGTGGAGGCTAGTTACAGCAAGCAGATCCTTCAGTGTGTTTATTTTCATGTAGGGCACTGTATTGAGCTTTTGTACTCAGTACTGCAGTTCAAGATTATTGTTTTGCTCATAAAAATTTGGCAAATTAAAATTATGCTGAAATGTTTTCTCATCTTCATAGTACTATGGAAACACCATAAAATGTTGACCATTAAAATACCCATTTGTTGTGGCCTTTTTATATAAAAGGTAAAAACAAGACTGGGACACTTGAGGATGGGATTTGTCTGAGACACACTGTGCTCTCTTCTAATACCTTGGTCTTAGGTATAGTGACAGTGTATTGTAGTCAGTGGCAGAACTTGTCCTTGTGCACTAAAAGCTACTTGTTGCCATTGCTCTTTTTGCCTTACAGGCAATGCTGCCTTCTTGAAAATTGCCACCAGGGTAGTTCCTGTTCAGGTTTCCCTCCAAAAGACTGCATGTTGAAATGTTCCAGTGCTGGAAATAGGTGTGTTGGTGAAGGGACAGAGACAAGGATAAGGATACCTTATTAGTAACAAGATTTTTAGCTGTTGTAGGGATATGATGTAAATGAGAGGTTTTCCATGGTGAAGAGCTTAAATAACATTAATAGTCTCAAAAGATGCTCTGCCCTTGTTACAGGAGGGCATGTGAATCACTCTCTCATTTGATATTTTTTTTTCCTCTCATGTTTGTTTGTTTTCATTTTGTTTTGTTTTCCCCTCAACGTCTCCCAAGGATAAAATGCCTACACATCCTTCCCAGGAGAAGCCAGATACAAACTCATGCCCTCATGCACCTGGCAAATATTTTCTCCCGGGAGGGACAGACAGTGAGGCTAACTGTAAAGCTAATGATAAGGAAAGGGAGTGGATCCGCCCTGATACACCCAGCAAATGCACATGGAAGCTTGGGAAACCCCTCTCTGCCTCCCCGCATCGTCATACCACTCTGTAAGTATTACTCATTTGCTGATTTTCAGTACAGCACTAATCCAGGTTTCCTCAGAGACATCTGGATTGAACAAAAGATGACTGATTATATGTTGGTGCTTCTTAATTTTCATGTATAAGCAAAGCTGAGAACCCAGGTTAAGCATACAAAGGGCCTTGCACAAAAGATGTGAAACTACATGGACTGGAACTAACATTTTAAGTAACCTGGCAAGCAGTTCCCTGACTAGATGAAAAATTACACTGTTAATGCCTTTTGCTCGGTAAAATAGCTGACTCTGAGCAGTGTTAAGCTACTTCATGCCAGGAGGAAGTGCAGAGCACTTCCTTCTTGCCTCAGCACTTGGCTTGTTGTCTGATTAATCCTTGTTTTGGATCAAGGACTTATTGTTTTGTAAATTTATATCAAATGGACATTCTTTTAAACCAAAATACATAAAATAACTGCTCTGGTAAAGGGGAGGGAGAAAGCTGGTTGAAACAAAAAGCATTGGAAATGCTGTGTTGCTTTTGTGTGACCTGCCTGTGACCTCTTCTATGAATACACTGACTTTTTTTTTTGTACATGTACCAGACCAGAGCCTCTGAAAATCCTGCCAAGCATCCTGAATAAAGTTGGCAATACACCCTTGGTGCGAATCAACAGAATTGGCAAGCAGTATGGGCTCAAGTGTGAACTCTGTGAGTACTGCTTCAGGCAGAAAATCAAAATAAGAAACAGTGTTTCAGAAACTTGGGTAGTCCTGGTTAGTAGTGTCACACAACCTGGACATGGGGGGAGTGCAGATACCCTGCAAAAGTTGGTGAGAAAAACTACTCTCTTTTTATTTTTTTTTCCTTTGGCAGACTTTCAGGTTTTAAGGATTTGATAATCTTAAACATTTTTCAGTTTGTACTTCATAAAGACATTTTCTGCAGCTTTTCCATTTTTATGGAAAAAGTAAAACTTTTTTAATAGAAAATATGAATTTTTCTTATTTTAAAAAAGATTTCACAGTGATTTTGACTGCTTCTCATATTCAGAGTATTTGCCAGTGTGTGTAAAAATGTAGATATGAAGTTACCACTGAAGACCACTGAAAATGATAAAAGGAATAAAGCTGTCAGTGAATGGTCTTCTGGTTTGTTTTTTGTTTGGTTGTTTGGTTGGGTTTTTTTTGGTTTGGTTTGGTTTTTGGTTTGGTTTTGGTGTTTGTTTTCTTGGTTGGTTTGGGTGGGGTTTTTTTTGTTTGTTTGTTGGTATTGTTTTGTGTTTGTTTTTAAACTAAGCCATTCTGAAGGGGTCTGTAGGCTCTGATCAGAGTCTTGAAAGGTGGTGTTTAACATTATTGAAGAGATAAATGCTGTAATAGAGGAAAGATAAAAGGAGATGTCATATTTTGAGGAAACTGACAAGACTTCAGCATGTGTTCCTGGCTTCTGTGGCCAGCATCAAGTACCAAGCATGCTGTGTTGTTGTGAGGCAGTGGAGATGCTGTGAGTCGAATCCCTGTCACTAGTGTTGTAAAGCTGAGAGGTGAATTGGGCAGACATGTTAAGAGTTGCTTTTGCAGATATGTTAGGGATCAGCAGCCTGTTTAGCAAATGACTACTGTTTAAGTACTCTGCTTGGTTTCTTTATTTCCAGTGGCTAAATGTGAGTTCTTCAATGCTGGGGGCAGTGTGAAGGATCGCATCAGCCTGAGGATGGTAGAGGATGCTGAGAAGGCTGGGATCTTGAAGCCTGGGGACACGATCATAGAGCCAACCTCTGGAAACACAGGTAGGGGGTGGAGAGACCCTAGCAAAGTGGGGGCCAAAATGTTGTGGTATTTTCCCTGGAAGAGTCAGACAAGCTTGGAGCATGGAGACTGACAGTGGAATTAGGAAAGGGAGTATCTTCCTCCCTGCATGGTGTAGGGGACAGTGTCCCTTCTGTCTCACTGAAGGAACAATTCTGCAGTGTCCTATGCTAGCCAGAACGTCTGGGTGGGTGGTCTGCTAAATTTGCAGGGCATTTTTGCTTTAAAAGAAAAGAAGTGTTAGACCAGATTCACTAGGGTCCTTAGGTCCCGTTCAGGAAGGTCCTGTTCAGGAATTGAAGTCTGACTGAAGTTATAGGAAATTAAGCACCAAAAGGCTGCTGTGAATTTGGATCTCCCTCCTCTTTTTTTTTTTTTTTTGGGAAGTCCCATGGTCCTCGCTCCTTCAGTCTGTCAAAAGAGGTGGGCCTGGTTTGAGAAATAGCCTTATCTATACAGTGCAGCTGAGATGTGAGATAAGCTGCATCCCTAGAGCACTATCCGCTAATAGTGCCCTTGCATGCTTAGATTTTCAATAGATTCCACTCGTCTTCGGAGGGCTGGAGGAACAGTGCCACTACTTAGGGGACAGGGCAGAGCATATGATGACCTGAACAGACTGGAGTTAACTGTGGGCTCCTGTGTCACAGCTGTTGTACTTCTTTAAGCTGCTTTACTAGTGGGGAGTAAAAGGATCTGGAATGTTCCTTTTTGAGCTAGTTAAATATAAAATATGCTGCTTCCTCTGAAGAAGGTTCCTGAGCTGAGCCACAAGCTATTTCCCTGCCTGATGTGTTCTGGAGAGGTGTCCTTTCCTGTTCTTAAACTCTTTCCTGGGTATCTACCTACTGTTACCTTCTGACAGACACAGGCCAGGTAGATCTTTCTGTTGCTCTTTTGACCCAGTCCAGCTTTTGTTAATGGAGGGACTGGGATGAGCGCTCTGTGACCAGTTTTCCTGCCTTCAGCAGAACACTGGGCAGTCGCATCCACTGCCATTTGCTCAGCAGGTGCTCTGTGGGGGTGGCAGTGCAACTGAAGCTCTTGTGACTGTGGTTATACCTCTTTCCTGAACAATGACATGTAGTGAAAAATATCTGTATATATTATGTTCCTTCAGTAGCTGAGATCATACTGGACATCCTGCTTTCTGAGTTAGTACTTGATAAATGTTTCTGCTTGCCACAGAATCCAAAACACAGAAGGCAGAACTGAAGGAGATGCAGGACAATTACTTCAGAGAGCTGTCTCTTTTCATGTAAAACCAAAGACCATGGCAAACAGTAATCTGAGGCTTGTGCCGTAGGCTACTGCTTGGACCTACCAAGTATTTTAAATGAGAGAGCTAATGTGTTATATATTTTGTCCTCTCTGCCTCCAACTTCCCTCTCGGGCAAAGTCCTGTTTTGATGTTTGCTGCATTTCCAGGTCAGTAGCAGAAAGTACAAAGTAAGAGAGTTCAGGTCTCAAAATACTTTTTTCATCACAGACCATAAGGGAAAGTGCTGGGTGGCCTCTCTTCAGTATTTGGCATTACTGAGGCTGTTGCTGTGTTTTTGTTTTGGTGTTAGGTTTTTGGTTTTAGTTATTTTATCTGGGCATCCATATTTAAGCACCACTTGAATTACTTGAGGTGTAAGTTATACCTCTCTTGCAGGAACAGTTGCAATTTTGTGGGGTTTTTTCTCCCTTATGCAATCCAGCACCATGTAGATACAGAGCCAGCTTTGAACAAGCAAGTCTCTGTGTAGAGTAAACTGCCTGTGAGGCATTGTCATGGGTATGTGTTGGTACTGTGCCCAGCACCTAAAACAGCAGGGGAAGTGCCATGCAGTTTGACCTCAGACATTTAGCAACTGACTTGATCTGTTTAGCTTATCCAGCAGAGAGGTGATTTGATAACAGGTGTAAGCTTCTCTTCTGTGTGGAAGGCACTTCTGATCTTAGCTCCTCAGGTGGGCAGACAATGACAACCTAAAAAAGGCAGAAATCAGACTAGAGGTGCAGATTTTTAAAGTCAAAATAAGGTGTCTGTCTTTAGCAGCCAAGGTACTTCACTGTGGTAGCAAGTTGGTGTAGTACACTAGAATCTAAATCACACACAGCTGCTAAGTGTTGTCTTTTTAGAAAGGACTTTGTTTTAGCACATTTCAAACGAGGAATTGAATGCAGAAGTGTGTCAATAGAGGCTCTGATACTCTTTTCACAGTATCAAAATGATTACTCTAGTCACCTTTAGCTTAAAGCTCATTCCCAAATTACTTCTGTAAAAATTAAGTGGGTGAGGAAGGTGATGTGCATGTGGAAAAGCTAGCAGTTTGCACATACGAAGTTTCCCCACACTTGGCTAAACTTTTTGTTGACTTTGATCCTCAAAGAACTGGCAGCATCTGTAAATCCAGTTCTTCTCAACAGCCAGAAACATACCCTCTGACACTGTACTCAAGCATCTGGTGAAAATCTGATTAAAGCCAGGGCATGCCAAAGCTAGCATTGGGAGTTTGTGTTCTTGGTTTCTCCTTGCTGTATACTCTACTTGTCTTTGCTTGCTTCCAGGAATTGGGCTGGCCTTGGCCGCAGCAGTGAAGGGTTACCGCTGTATCATTGTGATGCCAGAGAAAATGAGTATGGAGAAGGTCAGATCTGCTTTTAATTTCAAGAATTTAACAATAAGCATGTTCACACTTGCAGAGTTCCTGGTACACATGAGTCCTGTGGCTGTAGCAACGAAGGTGTAGGCTCTTGGTCTCAAAGTCGTTGGCCATGCAGAACACTCCTGAAGGGCTGTTGCCAGGGCCTAGAGAAATCCAGGCTATTTAGCCACGGATAGAAAATGTTTTTAAGACCTATCCTCATAGCATTGTCACTTGGAAAGCTGTCATAACTGTTTTAAATACAAATGCCAACAGAACTTGAGATTTACCTAGCACATTGGGGTGACTACCAGCCCCTGGGTGAGCTGTCCCTCACTGAACAAAGGAGGGAAAAGAAAGACAGTACTGAAGCTTTGAATATTCTGTTCTGCACTGGGCTGAGCAAGGCTGTAAGGGAGCCTGTTTTGCTCCTTAAGTTACACTGGGGCGTAGTGGTCATCATCTGGGTCATCACCACAGCAAAAAAAAAAAAGTCAAGGAAAAGCCACCAGGCTAATGTCCACTTACCTTCACTGTAGAAAGCACAAAACATCTAGTTCTAGAGTAAGCCCTGTCCTGTGGTGCTGTACCTGCAGCCAAAAGAAGAGAAGAGAGAAGAGATCCCCTGTGTTTCACAGCTGAGGCAGAAAATTGCTGTCAGCAAAAACATTTATCTGTTTGAATGCTTCTAGTGCTCCAACTAAAAGGCAGCAGCAGAAATGAGAACATCTCCTGAAGTCCTCTACCCATTTCTTGCTCTTGCCTGCTCTAGAGGTAGAGGTCCTGCATGGCTATTACTGTGTGCCATGCAGCATCAGGGGCCACCCTCCCTTCTGAAGACAGACTTTGCCTTAGCCCAGTGTCATAAACTTCCTTGCACTTGTAGTGGTTGAATGGTGCATAAGGCGCAGGAGGATCTCTTTTAGCTGCCCGTGTCCAAAGGAGGAGGTAAGTACACATAATTTGCCCTTAAACATAAAATACTGGGCTATAGCACTGCTGGGACTGCATAATGTATGTGGCCAGTGCAAGAGGAGATGGTATTTTGTCTGAATGAGGTTTCTCAACGTATAGTAGTAGTCCCTACAGGCCTGAAGGCCTAGAATAGAAACAGGAATTTCATGTCTAGTTCCCAAGTAAAGCCTGGTTAAGACCAAATAACTTTAAGGATTTGGACCCATGACTCAGTGATGTGAGGTTTTGGTTTAGGAGAACCACTATGGAAGCTGTTGCAGACCAGGTAAAATGGAAGATGTTTTCTTTCCTCTGCACCCTTAATGAAGTCTCTGTGCTAGGAGAGTGTGTTGGAACTTTGTGACCAGCTTTATTTGCTACAGGTGGATGTCCTGAGAGCGCTGGGTGCTGAGATTGTGAGGACCCCAACTACTGCCAGATTTGATTCTCCTGAATCTCACGTGGGAGTAGCCTGGAGACTAAAGAATGAAATCCCCAATGCACACATACTAGACCAGGTAAGAGCCAAGGTACCAGAGGTGCAGACTTAGCATGGGAGGAGGTATTAGAGCTTTGTTCTGTAGTGTCCTTGGTTGACTCTTCAACATCTTACGTGTTTCTCTGGGGGAAAGATGTCCCAGGTAGCAGTTGATCAATCAGCACGCCGTAGGGTAGCAGGTTTTTATAGTCGCTAGAGGGCAGCAACGACCCTATGTTTGCAGAAACTGCAAAACATATGGGCGGCTTGTTTTTCCATTGAGTTGGCAGTCCTGTGTGCAAGAATGGGTACAAGTGCCACGTTCCCACAGACAGGACTGATAGTGGCATTGCAGGGTGCTGGCTCCTTAGAACTACTCTTAAGTTAGATCATTTAGGAAGGTTGTCTCTTCTCCTGGCCATTCCACCTATGCTCAGGTAATATGTAAGGAAACGGTCTGCAAAGAGTATCTGTAGCTCTTGGGGGGCTTGGAGAACGTTTGTCATGTTCTCCAAATGCCTCACAGTGTGAATTTTGGTTTTTTGGTCTGCTTAATGACATTTTGTCTTTCAACATAGTACCGTAACGCCAGCAATCCCCTGACGCACTATGACACCACAGCTGAAGAGATCCTGCAGCAATGTGAAGGTATGTTTGCTCTGCTGCCAACATCCCCTCCTCAATGAGCCCCTAGCAGCTTCTTACTGTAACATACCTGGAGAATGAGACCTGAGGTGGGTGAGAAATATATGGGTTTGATACAGCAAATCCCATACATATGCTGTGTGTCGTGAGAAAATTTCCTTATTTCAGTACTCCTAGTAATGAATTATTTTTCCATTCAAAAAGGATGCTTTGGTTTTTAGATTAAAAAAACAACAACAACAAAAAAGATGGAGAAAGCAGTGATGCTTAATTTATTGTTATATTTTTAAGAAAAAAGCCATAGGTAGATGGGCATGAAAGAATAGGGTTATTTTCCTCTGTTCACAGACACCAAACCAGGTATTATTATATTCTCAGATCAAATACTCCAATACACTGGAAGCTCCTTTAGTTAAGAGTCCTCAGGCGCACAAACTACTGTGTTGCAGTTCTCACTATTAGAACCTTTTTACTCTTCAGGGGAGTCTCTTTCATGTTAGCTCTATGGAGTTCCCGAAGTGACTGAGCTGTGGCAGTAGAGAGCTTTATGTGGGCTAAGTCACCCAGCTGAGGAGTTGGTTTGAGAGGTACTGGAGGCATTGTGTGATGCTACAGCCTACCATATCATGGAATCATTCTAGTTGGAAATCCATCTGTTAACCCAGCACTTCCAGGTCACCACTAAACCATGTCCCGCAGTGCCACATCTACATGTCCAGGGATAGTGACTGCTTTCCTGGGAAGTCTGTTCCAGGGCTTGACAACCCTTTCTGTCTTACTGCTTGTTGCATGGGAGAACAAACCAATCCACACCTCTCTACAACCCTTTTGAGGTAGTTGAGTGTGTGATGAAGTCCCCCCTCAGCCTCCCTTTTTCCAGGCTAAAGAAGGAAGTTGTATGGGGGGCTACTGACCTGCCTTATAAAACAGTGCAGTTTCTGATGGGACCCTCCAATAAGAAAATCAGCTATTAAATTCCCTCTCGTTAAATTGAGGACCATGTGAAGTGTTCTCGTTCCCCCACTCAAAAGTAACTATCTGTTCAGAGGATTTGGCTTGTCTTTGTGGCAAACTTTTTAAAAGTCAAATTAAAATGAGGATACTTTAACAATTACCATACCACAAATTGACACTCTAGATGAATTCTAGCTTTAGGCTGCTTGTTTGTACTTACTTTTGCTCCTAGGCGGGGCACTGTGTAGTTATTACTGAGCTTCTACCCCTGCTTGTCAGGATGTTATTCTTTTGACTGGTAAGCATTTTGTTTCATGAGTAAATTGATGACCTTTTAAAATGTATTTTTATTAACAAAGCTGTCATGTAGATGCACCATGGAAACTGTAGGGGTGAAAGAAGATTGAACTATCATACCTGCACTCTCTGGGGGTGCTCATAGTTAGAACAGTCTTTTTCACATGAAAATGAGAGAGTAGTTGTGTTAACAGTTCTCTCAATGAATACCTATCCTGTGCTCTTGACATTCATTCCGCAAATTATCTAATATAATGGGCTGCTCATTCTAAGTTAAAGAATGCATTATCTATATCAGCAAATACAGTAACAGGAAAACTACAGGTATCAGCTGTATGGGCCACCTCCAGCTCTCTCTAAAGTACCACAGTTTGGTGCCTTACCAGGCACTGGGTGGTCTTTTCAAACCCATTGTTGAAGTAAATGGGGATTGATGCAAGATGGTCTCAAGGTAGGTCTCATAACACAGCTCTTGGGAATCAAAGAGCCTTATCTTGACCATTTTTGTTACAGAAAGTCCATACTTGGGTTGAAGTGGGTTTTTAACCCATCACTGGGGGGTGATTTCACAAACATCTTCTATCCCTAATCATTAAACAGGAAAAATAGACATGTTGGTGGCTGGGGCTGGCACAGGAGGTACTATCACTGGCATCTCCAGAAAGCTGAAGGAGAAGTGTCCGGGTTGCAAAGTAAGTGGTGAGCCTAAAGCACTTCTCTTTAGTGGGGTGAAGCTCAAACTGTTCCACTTGGCACATCTCATTCCTTGCACACGTGCCCTGGGTCTCTATGGGAAGCTCTTGGATTTTCTCTGTTAGAAGATAGTTCTGAGAAGAAAAAAAAACACTTTTTTCAGACTGTCTGAAATCATCATGCTTTGGTCTAACTGAGTTCACCAGAGTTTAGGTTTGGCTCAGCAGATGAAAACTGGCCCTCAGAGCTCTTCATGGGGTGTCTGGGAAAATTCCTTCTCTGGTGTTCACTGCAGTCTTTTGTTTCCTCTCTGACTGTGCCTTCACTAACTTGTCTGGAGCTGCTGTTCTACCCAGTGAAATTTTCTCTGCACACACAAACCTGTGTATCTACCTGTGTGCTGTATTAGATTTCCTCGCGGAAGTATATTGTTTCAATCGTGAATATTTTCTGGCATAGGTAGGGTGTGGGAAATAAAACTTATCTGCTTATACGTGGCAAAGTGTCATGTGTAATGGCTGTAATGATGCCTGACATGAGCAAGGATTATCTCATCCCAGGGAAACTCTGCCTTCTGTTTAAACTAAGCAAAACCCACATAGAACAAGTAGTGTCCCTCAACTAGTGTCCCCACAACCTGAGGAGACAGGATGGGTTGCCAAGGGACCAGAAGCAGCAAAACATTTTGCTCACAGGGGAAGTGAATGTTGCCAGGAAGAAATGAATAGGAGACTAGGTTGCTGTTAGCTTGGCTGGGTGTGCAGCCAGTGTGACACCAACAGATATAATGAGGTCAGAACTCAGGAGGAAATAGCTGTGTTCTCAAAAGCAGTCTATCATGGTAGCCAAGGTGGAAACTGTTTCTCCAGATTATAGGTGTTGATCCTGAAGGCTCTATCCTTGCTACACCAGAAGAACTGAACAAGACTGACAAGACAATGTATGAAGTAGAAGGAATTGGATATGATTTTATCCCCACAGTGTTGGATAGATCTGTAAGTCATGCTTCTTTGTTTACTGCCCTTTGCCCTCTGTTGGGATGCAGAAGTGAGGTGAAAGGTAGAGGAAAATTTGAGGGAAGTATTTCTTTGAGCTGAAAGGGGAGGGCTACCAAACAGAACTATTTCTGTTCTTTCCCTGAGCAAAAGCCACATTTGTTTTACAATGCTAGGTTGAAATGCTGCGAGCAGGTAATACTTTGCTAGGACACAGCAGGTTTTGTTTGGCTATTTTTTTAAGGTAAATTCCACCCCCCCCTCCAAAAAGGACAGCAAACAAAAAAACCCTAACCAACCAACCAAAAAAACCTGACCCAACCAACAAAAAAAAGCCAAACAAACCACACACAAAAGAAAAAACAAAACAACACAACAAAGCACCCCAACCCCTCCTTACCAAGGTGGTATGAGTGTGAGCAGAGCCTATGTCCATAGGAAGCCCTTCAAATTGGGGAGGAAACTGTTCGTTGCTCTCTGTGGCTGTCTCACAACAGCCAGTTCTCACAGCAAGATTTTAATAAGGAATCTGTTCTGATAATGTGATCATCTCATCTTGGCAAAATAACAAACAGCTCCACATGGCATTTGGAGGATTGAAACCCGAGCACAGTAGGGCAGCTGTTACCTCAAAGAGCATTGTTTGAGTTTACACTAGTTTTGTAGATCCCCTATCCCTCTTCATTTAGGCTGACCCTTGTTTCTGTTTTCCTGCCCCTTCCCAGGCAGTGGACCAGTGGTACAAGAGCAATGATGAGGAGTCATTTGCTGTAGCACGCATGCTGATCCGAGAGGAAGGACTGCTGTGTGGTAAGAGCAGATGCGAATGCTTTGGGTTTCTCTGAATAAGTAAGTGTTGGAGACTGTTCAGGTCAGGGAGACATTCCACTTCAGAAGCTTCCTTCTTCCTTACCCTAGGGTTCCTCTATTGTCTCTTCTCTCATTCTTTCTCATTTCACTTACAGTTTGACAGTTTTGCTTCTGATCTGCGTTTTGGCAGGTGGCAGCTCAGGCAGTGCCATGTCTGTAGCTTTGAAGGCAGCGAAAGAGCTGAAGGAAGGTCAGCGCTGTGTTGTTATCCTCCCTGACTCTATCAGGAACTACATGTAAGGACCTGCTTGTTTTCTTTTTGGGAAAAGAGTGAGGCAGTCCCTCAGACCTCCTTACATCAGTGGCAAGTTGAATAACTTATCTCTTTTAACACGCAGTTACCAAAGCAAGGAATGTGTTTGGGAACAACTTCTGAGGATATCTAGAAAGGGACTAACATGGGGTAGAAAGGAGCCTAGTGCTCTGAAAGCTGAGCTCCTTGTATCTGACTTCAGTGTATAACCATCACTGGTTAGCATCTTTCACAGGAAAAGATTTGCTTTCACTCTTACTTATTGGGAACCACTGGTATTATCCCAGTCCTGGAAGGGTCCCTGTAAGGCTGTCTGCTCTCTCTGGCTGTGCCCACAGCAGAACACAGCACTACTGTAGCAGCAGCTAGGGTTGGAGTGAGTTTATAGGTGGAAGTGTGAGGGCTTTGAGCTGTACTATTTCTCTCCTACTTCATTGAAACCGTCCCCAAAACATGATGGTTTTAGCTGTTTTCTGACTTCTTTTGCATCTAATATAATAGTAAGACAACTAGAAACTGCAGACAGCTCTTGCTTGAGTACAGGTTGGCACTTCTCCATTCCAGGCTGCTTATCATATTGTAAAGGACTGATGTAGTTGAAATTTTGTTTCCTATGGGATTCCTTTTTCTTCCTATTGAGTAGTCTCAATTGCCCTGGATGATAAACTTGGATGGCACATGGCAGTATATTTTCAATTATGATTTCATTGTTAGTAGTAGTGAGCTGTAAACAGTTGCCCCTGTGTGCTATTAGTTTGCTGTCAAATGTTCAGCCTAATGAGCTTTTCACTTCCTGATGCTTTCCAGGACCAAGTTCTTGAGTGACAAATGGATGATTCAGAAAGGGTTCATGAAAGAAGAAGACCTTGTCAAAAAACCGTGGTAAGTGTGTCAGATTCATTTGGATTTTTATGAGTCTATTCAATCAACTTTATGGCAGTTGCTAATTTAAAGCTCATTTCAACTTAGACTACTTCCTTTGACTTAGCCAATCTTTCATGCTATTGTGTTGATGTATAATGGCATCTACTAATCAAATCTGTTTAAATTATTTGATTTCCTTCTTTGAGTTGCATGGCAGCAGAAGACAACTCGGTACTTAATGTTGTTTTTTTGTTGTTTTTTTTTTTAATGAAAAGGGTTATATCTGAAATTAAAAAGTAGTGTACAAAGAACTCTGAGATCAGAGTTCTTGAGTGCAAAGCACTGCAAGCCTGCAATAGGTGGAGGAGGATCTTCCCTAAATTGCTACCTGTAATGACTGTAAATATGGCTAGGTCTTTGAGTAGGAGCACAGAATTTTCTGTGTAAGATAAAAATAATGAAACTCGGGAGATTAGTACTCTCCGCTATCTGTAATTCTAGAAAGTAGATGAAACAAAGAAGAGTTTTTGTCTTAAAGCCTTCTCATACTTCAATGCCTTTCTGATAGTGGGGAGAAAGCTTCCAATTTTTGAAACTTTACTGACACTGGCTGAATCCTGAGTCTTCCCTGTAGCCTTTTGTCATTCTCGTAGCTTTGAAAGCCACTGTATGTGAACAACTGATTCTGTTGTCTTTGTGAGACTTGCATGGGTTTGTTTCATTCCCAGGTGGTGGAACATCAGTGTTCAGGAACTAAGTCTCTCTGCTCCCCTGACTGTGCTTCCAACTGTTACCTGTGCAAAGACTGTTGAGATTCTCCGGGAGAAGGGATTCGACCAGGTACCAGTTGTTGATGAATCTGGGTATGTCCACATATATCGCTACTCATTCATATATATCACTTCCTTCACCAGGTCCCAAGAGATGTCTTTTAAGTGCTTACTATAAATGTGATATCCTCTCATAATTCTTCAGTTATAAGTAAACCAGTTCAGAAATGTTATCTTAAACACAACAATGCTGGACTTAAAATGTTGCTGTGTCAGGACTGTCCTGCCCTTCACATCATAAGCTTCTCATGACTGTTGTAATATTTGTACTTGGAGCATCTCTGCAGGTTATCTTCATTGTGTGGTTTGTTGTTTTTTTTTTTGTTGGTTGGTTGGTTGTTTTTTAATAGCTGTTTAACTAAATAAAGCAAAAATTCAACCCCAAACCTTCCCACCTCCACCACAGCTTTAACCCAGTTTCCTCTGAATACTGCATTATAGTGCAATGTTGTAGTGACCCCTATAAACCAGCGTGTCCCCAGCAAGCTGATATACCTTATTATACCTTGGTAGGTCTCATGTAGGCCAGGCTGAATAAAGAAGAGTTGCTCAGTTACTCTCCAGCTACTTCAGAGGCTTAACTCTTGCAGATCCTTGCAACATCCTTGCAGGGAGTAGTGGAGTGAGCAAAATTGAGGTGAGCATGTCTCTGGCCATGTCACACTTTTCAGAAGGACAGATAATGATATAAAATAATTATGCTTTTGAAAAATGCTCCTAGATAGCAAAAAGCCCTCCAGTTGCAAGAGCTAGAAATACAAAGAGACTGATGCTCAGGAGGAGGGCCAGGCACCCACAGCACCTGCTGACTTCTGTGTGAGTCTCCAGAACTTCAGAGAACTGAACTGTCTCCTGCAGACACAGAATCCAAGCATATCATCAATAATGTTACTTTATACCATGAAGCAGTTGAATTGACTTCTCCAGGCTGGCTGAGAGTGGATGCTTTTATCTACAGGAACACCTGAGGCTTTTGTGTTGTTTAGCATTATCTTCCCTCTCTTCATCCCCAGGGTGATTTTGGGCATGGTTACCCTGGGTAACATGCTGTCTTCACTGCTTGCTGGAAAAGTTCAGCCTTCAGATGAAGTCAGAAAAGTCATCTACAAGCAGTTTAAACAGGTAAGCAAGATATTCTACAACTCCTAGTTCTCTGGTTTAAAGTATTGCTTAAGTGTTCTAACACTCCAGTGGCATCAGGGTGGGAAAGGTTTACCTGGGACCACACAGAGCTGAATTGCTGAGCTGTGTTAATGAGCACAGACTTGGTCCAAACTCTGTCCAAGGCCATTCAGTAGCTCCCAGTTTTGTGTAGTGGCTCTATATTGGGCTGTTCACAGACTTTCTTCTAGCATGCTTGTCCTTTCCTCCTTCCCCCCCAAAACCACAGCACAAATCTGGGCAATGTAACTATTGAGGGGAAGAAACAAGGAGATGTTAAAACAGCTCCTGTAAATAATTTCTGCATCGGCTAAAAACTGTTTGCCTTTTGTTTCAAACGCCTTGCTGAATCAGGGGAATGGCTACTGAAAGCTGATGCCATCAAGATATGTGAATTCTGATCTTAGTCAGTTTCACCAACGTGGTATGCAAAGACACCACAACTTACTAGCTGTATTGGTGCTCTCCAATATAGAAGTATTGTTGCTGTTGCTTTGCTTCCCTTCCAGGAAAAGAGTTCTCTTTTTAACATGGAATGCTTGACCTAGTTTTCACCAGGTTTTTAGTTTCAACACTATCTCACAGTAGATGAGCTGCTGTATTCCACAAGTGTCTGTAATGCTTCTGTTCAATCTACAAACTACTAAGTCCCTGAGGTTGAGAAAGGATGCTAGTTCTTTTATGGACAAATGTAAATACATTTTTTCCTTCCCAGACAGATAATCAAGCATCAGGTGGAAATGTGGTGCGTAACAAAACTGCTTAGTTTATGTTCTGCCTCACTTGGACACCTTAAGAGTTTCTGGGGCTGGTGGTGTGCAATCATTTCTGTAGCTACACTGGTGTTAGTTGTAGTAGCCAATTCTTTGTGCTTCTGAGGTTGTGGCTTTTTTCCATGGGCAGCTTGAAGTTCTCATGCTTCTTCAGTAAGGAACAGCTTAACCGTTTCTTTTCTCTAGTTCTGACTTTTCTTGGTGGAGGATGGAAGGGGAGTGACACAAGTGGTAATGCTAACATGCTAACTAAAAGCATCATTCATTGGTTATTTTCTGTTCAAATTTATGATTTAATGGATAATTGTGGTTAAATGCACATAACCTCAGAAGTATTGCAGATGTTGCTTCTCTTAGCAGTTTAGTCAAGCTTATTTGGCTTGTTTACTGGTGAAATTGGGAAAACTGATCAACTGTGTCACTGAAATAGGAAATGTACCACAGTTAAGATCTGTACCACAGCACGTATCAGTAAGAGGTCAGCTTAGCCTGTGACTGCCAAGGGAGAGCTATCTTTTGGCAACATAGGAAGCTTTCTTTGGTATGATCGCCACAATTACTTTTGTGATGATCTCTTAGAATAAAAAAGTAATGGTGTTAGCTTTTCTGAAGTCCCCAGGAGGATAATACTCCTTTGATACACTAGTCACAGGGTAATTTGCCAATCCAAACAAGTGCTGTGTGTTAATGGAGAAGAAGGACATACTTGTGGAGTCATATGTTGGTTCCAGTGGTTTGGGGTCTCTTTACCCCTTCTTTCCTAAAGGATCTTTGTATTAGCTACTAACATCCGTTAGGTGTGGTGCAGACATAGCCTTAGACTTCTTAGACCAGAAAATAGGGCTAGGGCATGGTCTCTGAGACTTTCTTGTTACTGTACATAGTGTTCAATTGTTAGCCTGTTCCCTGGTGGGATTTTTATCATTTTTTTAATTTTTTCTTTTGATTAGTGTCCTAAGTCGTTTATTGCTGTGCCAAACAACGCAAGGCCTCGCATCTCCAACATCCCCAGTGGACCAGACCCTACCTCTGGCGGAGGAGAGAATTTAGTTGTGGGGCCGTGAGCAGTGCCGCGTCACTTGTCCTTAGTGCCAAACAAGCAGTCCCAGTCACGTGTAGCGTAGCAGCATGTGCATAGGCTAATTGCATTAAAGACCTAGAATGTTTAAAGCAATGCTTAAATGTGAGAAACCTCATGGGCAAAACTTTTAGGGAGCTTAAATGAGCAGTAGTGAGACAGGTGAAAATTCACTGGGAGTTCGTTAAATTTCCATTAAGCATTTCAAAACATGTTTATGCGTTCATAGTTGTCCCAGTGCCACCTATGGGCTGCTTCTTCTGGTCATTTTTACCCTACCCAGTCCCTGAAAAGAGATCTACTGATTACACACAATCAGGTGGCAAGGGGCTCTACTTCTTCAGTGAGCTTTGAACTTAGTTTCAGAAGTCAGGCTTTGCACATCAATCTGCACAGAACTGTCAACCGATAGTTGACTTGACGTAGCAGTAGGCCATATTTCCCTGCACCCCTTGCCTGGCCTGCAAGCTTAAGGACTGATGTTTCAGTATGCACTGTAGCCTTTCTGGTCCCTCAAACACAGGCTGCTGGGTATCCATTTGATCTCTTCTAATTCAGTGTGGAGACAAGAGCTCCGTGTTCCAGTGCAGCCTAACTCTTCATGCCATGGCATTTATTCTTCAGTCACATGCTGAGCTCGCTGCAGGATAAAGGTGTTTTTAATCTGTAGTGCAAGAGTTTTCTTTGCTGTAAATTCCTTTAATCCCCTTTAAAGAAAATATGTCAGATGGTGGTTGCTGCTCTTGCCTGGGGAGAGTCACCCGGGTAATAGAACTGTTGCTGGTGCTTAACATGTGAAAGCATGTAGGAAAAACAGTTTTATGCATTCTTTCAAATGGTTCCAGCAGGTGATTAGCTGACTGTTTCAAAAGTTTGTGTAATCTTTCTGCAGAGTCCACACAGGTTGCTGCTTTCCTGTTTAGTTTTAGCAAAGTTGAACTTCACTACAAATGAATTCTTAATTCTCAGCTCCCTGATTTGCACTTAAATACAGTGTTAGCTGAGCAGTTTTCTCCCTTGGTTTTGGTTTTGGCTTGTTTGGGCTTTTCTTTTCTCCTGCCACCTTTGCAGATCGTATTCACTTCCATGGTGATTTGCAGTCTGATTCATTCACTTTTTTTGCTGGTTTTGCTAGAGTAAAATCACCAAGTACAATGAGTTTTATGGTAACTTTTGTTAGACACGTGGAACACTTGACCTTCCTTCCATCATTAATGTTTTTCAAATATTCAGTATGTTAGGTATATTTATTATGTTTACAGAATCAGAATGGTTTCATATAGTGCTGCTTTTTTGTTGTTGTTGTTCTGTTTTCTTGGAAATTAGAAACACAGAAAACCAATCTTTTAAGTTGGCCTTGATTTGTTAGTGTTTACAATACTTTAGATAGGAGCAGTATGTAACTGCTGATATGTTGGTTTTAATACTGCACAAAGTATATGGGTATTATCGACCACTGAATATACAAAGGACTGGTTTATTTAAGTTTTGTAACTCTCTCCTCAGATCAACCTGAAAGACAACTTGGGGAAACTCTCTCATATCCTGGAAATAGACCACTTTGCTCTAGTGGTCCATGAACAAATTCAGTGTGAGTATGATGTACTATGCCTTGTAAGAGGCAGTCTTTGAGTGGTATCAAGAAACGAGTGCAAGTTTTAGTGTGTAAACAAGTTCTGAAGAAGCCATGTCCTCTTTCTGTGTATATAACTGTACTACTAACACTTAGTAAGATGCTAGCACTTTAATTCTTGTGGAGTAGTTGTAAAACCAATTAATAACTTCACATACTGTCATCTACCTGCTTTTGAAGCAAGTTACTACTTGGGACTGAATGCCCAAGTCTGAACTGCTGTACAGTGGCTTTATTAGTAGCAGTAAGCTTGATGAATAAGCTCCTGCAGTACAACTGATCTTTGCTTCTTCCTATGGCTGGCATATACCTTCTAGCAGTTCCTTCAAAGTGAGTGTCCCAGGTTAACTACGCTTCAATTTTTTGCCTTTCTAAAGCAAAAACTTTATTACAACTTCATAAGGTGTAGGAAGATCTAGATGTCAACACTGACATGACCAGCTCAAGACAGTTTAATACTACTTTTTCTTGGTCATTTTGATTAAACTAATTTACTCCCCTTGGTGTTTCTCCTCCTGTTGCTGGATCAAGCTTATGATATATATATATATTTTAAGATTATTATAAAGTATAGAACTAGATATTTTTGCTAACTTAGTTATG
>JANHFX010010441.1:0-19789 GCA_027560015.1 Chloroceryle amazona
ACAGTATGGTTTAGTGTTATGTCATTGTATAATAATGTTATACATACTATAATAATATATTAAATTATATAGAGTAACTTTTATATATGAAAGCAAGACGTTTCCTATCTTGAGTTTGGAATAAGCATTGAAAAAACCCACATTTTGAAGGCAAGGCTTGTATTCTGAAAGAAAGAGAGAAGCTTTTTGCAGCTTGATTTAGATCAGGTGATACCACCCAACTTTCTCTTTGTTCTTTTGGATAGCTTGAAATCATAAGTAACCTCAAAGAAAAGCTTGGTCTGTCTTTCAGACTAAATTTGTTCTTGTACCATCTGATGAGGTTTCGATTTTGAGAGAAAGCAAACTTTAATCAAATTAATTGGCATAAAAAATCTGACTAAAAATGAGAAAATAATATACTCTTAAAAAGTTAATGCACCTCAACTTTAGCTCAAACACACTTGAGAAGCAATAATTAGTCAGCAGGTTCTTGAATAATAATTTGGGCTGGTTTAATTGGCTTGTTGCTTAGAGCCTTTGACAGCTTGCTGGATATAGAGATACGAAAAGTCTGGGGCTCCACTGCCTGGGATTTTTACGGGGTTGTTTTGCACACAGCTCTGTTTCCAGTGTCAGGAATGCAGACTAAGGCTTGATCTTCTTTAATTTTTCAAGACAGTTACAATTTTCAAATATATGTTCATGTTGTAAAGGAAAAAATACACATTTTGTTCTAGTTAGTTCTGGCTTTGAGGTCCTTCCTGAAAATGGAAAGAACTGCTCATGTGAAAAAAAATGCTCATTGGAAAATCAGTTCTGCAGGCTATAGTTACCTGCCATTACTCCAAGTCTGACAAAGATGTTTTCTTTTGAGTGCACTGTTCAATCTCCATTTTAATGTGGTTTTTTTCATCATTTATTGAGTTATGATATTTCAGAGGAAGAATAATTAACCTTACAGGAGTTAGTGGATTAAAGCACAGTTTGAAAAGTGCATATCTGATTTTTATTTTTTTTTTACTTCTCTTTAGTTTCAGGAGACCTATTTCACTTACTTTGGTTCCAGAAATCTTATACTCGTGTTTGAAAAACAGTAATTTATTCTTCAGGTTGTTCTTATGTCTTGGGTTTTTTCCCTTTAAATGATCCCTTTTTTCCCTTTAAACTGATCTCAACTTAGTTCCACAGCTAAGGCTGGGTTTTAAGAGGAAAGATTAAAAAAAAGGGGGGTGGGAGTATATCTAACTGCCCCCTATGAAGGACAAAAACACACTAATCGATTTCAGAAGATTCTTCAAGGAAGCTGTCAGAAAATTTCAGAACTGCATTTATTTTTAGCTTTAGATTTGGAATTTGGTTAGAATGTTCTGTTACAATTGAGGTCTGGATCCTTATCTATTTTGAGACAGGATATAGAGTGTGAGAATGCATTTCTGATCTATTCCAAACCTTTTCCTGAATATTTCAGAACTTAGAATTCTTTTGTCCAAAAAAGATGGCCAATGCACATATTCATTCTCCCAGACATTCTTGTAAAGATTGAGCCATAGATGATTTGCTCCATATGTTCTGGTTTTGATAACATTATACCAGTTCAGCAGCCTTTGTCAGTGGGGGTACTTGAGGAATAACAGCCCATCTAACAGTAAAAAGAAAATTCAGGATTATAACTGGAAACTTTTGATTTATTCTTGTTGAGCAGCTTAGTTTAAGGGACACACTGTTTTAGAAATAAAATATACTCGATGATAATAATTTAAGTTGTTAAAAATCTAAAAGTAAGGTAGATTTTTTTTTTCCTGCCTCATAACCTATTTTTAGCCTAGAAAGAAATTACTGTTTTCCCTACATGAGGAAAAGAGCTGTGGATCAAGTTCTCAGATGTAGTGTTACTTCAAATATTAAACATCTGGTACGTAAATACAGTATGCAGGTAGCATCTGCATTGCCAGCTGCTTGTCCTTGTTAGTAGAGCTGAAATAAAAATCCTGGTGTTTTGGAAGCTCACTATTTGAACTCAATATTTGGTGTAAAACTGATGAAATGTGTGGAAATTGAGGTCTTTTTCTCTCTGCTTTCAGATATCTGCTTATGAGGACTCAGTTGCTGCTCATCTTGCAAAAATTCTCAATTCTGATCAGCACTCAGTTGTCATATCATCTGCCAAGTGAGTTGATCAGTTTTATCTACAATGTGTGGGATTTATCCCCCATGTGTATCATCACCATAATAGCCTTCTGTCTGAGCTTGATTTTCTCATGGCAGACCCAACTGGTTTGGCTTAATATTGATTTATATATTGTAGAAGGGATGTTTTTTCTGCAAAATTTTTATATGGTACAGTTGTAATGGAGAGCTTAATACTAAACACTTGAACGTTTTTAAAAATCACATAGTATTAGTATAAAGTGATTTTAAATCACTCCAAATCCGGGTGCAGCTTCAATATGAAGCTTACTGTTACTAATGGGAATATGTTTTCTACTTCACTTTACATTTCTTCTGTTTTGTTTTATGGATATACACATCCTTAAGAGGACAAACATTTTCACTCATAAGCCGTAGATCTGTTTATATCAGTTCAATCAGTAATGATCTCAGAAAATAGGGTCTTTTTTTGCGAAACTGAAACACTTAAAAATAAGGGATAAGTACTTGGCAAATTGTGGGTATCATCTGAAATCAGAAGTATTCTGTATATACCTTCTCTTTGAAAAAAAAATCTTATGTTTTGTGATATGCTACATAGAAATCTTCAAAAATAAATATGTATGTTGTTACATCTCTTTTTTTTTTTTTAACAATAAGAACAAGTTAATATAATTTTATTGTCAAAGTAGACATAGCACATGTTGAAACTTAAACTGCAAGACGTTGATATAACTCCAGATTCTACATTGGGTCTGTATCTTGTTAAATCTATTTAGTTTCTGGCAAATACATTTCAACCAAATGAACAGTACTAAGCAATTATCCATACCTTGTTAGTGCATTTGCTCTCTGTCTACAGCATAGGTAATAGGAACCAAGTCTTTGATTTATACAATGAAAATTCATTGCAGCCACTGTAGTTTGCATCGATAAGCCTCGGGGTCAGCTGTGCTTCAAAAGCATAAGCTGAGCAATGGGACGTGCATGGCCTTATGCTTTCATCTAAGAAGTGCTCCATTAAAGTCAGGAGATTTTTCTTCATGGTTTCTAGGCTCCATCTTTTCACAGGAGTTGACCTGATTGTGTTTTGAGTTACCAAAGTAAATGCAAGTTTACTAACTCCTCTGGTATGGAAAGTGTACAAGCAATGGAATGGATAAAATTAGTTGTATTTATTTCAGTTCTTAGAAGTAAAAGACTTAGAATGTGTGCAAAAGCTTAAATTAAAAGCAGAAACAGTTTTTATTTTAAAGCTTATCATTGAATTTTTCAAACCATGGAAAAGAGTATCATCTACTTTGCAAGTATGATAACAGAGTTCGTTTTCCAGCAAGAATAATATATAGCAGTATGCATATAAAGAAATTGCCATAAGCATATTCCAAACATGTCTATTTTATTTGATTTGATTTCTCCCCTCTGTTTTTTGTTTGTTTATTTGTTTGTTTGTTTGTTTGTTTCATTTGAAGAATATTATGTGAAACTGTAAAGGACTTTGTTGCCAAAATAGGGAAGACTTATGAAAAACCAATGGAAAATGCAGAGGAAGCTGATGCCATGGCCATTAAAGTAAGACTGTGACTATATTCTGGTTTAAAGTTGTGAGGTTTTTAGAGTTTATAGCTCATAGGTGTGTAATTTTCAAATTGCTCCAGGATGCCCAGCTAGGCTTTCATTTCAGCCAGTGACTTTAAAGTTAATTTCTTCTTATTGCATAGAGTAGTTGTTTCCAAACCATCTTTAAACTCTAAGATTTCTATAACTCTATTCACACTTTTTTACTTCATAAAGGGTAAAGTTCATGGTAACATACACAGGGATAGGAAAATAATGGTATAATGAAGAGAGAGCATGTTGAAAGAATGAAGGGAAGAAAGACTACAATGTTAAAAGTAATGGTTTAGACTGCAAATTGTAGAGATCATGTTGCAAAGGCATTGGAAAAATAAATAAAAAACAAACAAAGAAAAAAAAAAAAACAACAAAGAAAAAAAACCCTGAAGGATTTGGTATGAGGCACAAAATTTACATAAGCTGAAAACAAGAAAACAAAATCACTGCCAACCCTAGAGTCAGGAAATGTAGCTGCTAAATGGCAATTTGTGGTTCACATTTCTATTCAGTGCACATTTTAGAAAGTGAACTTTTTCTTTTTTGCTGTTCTAAGGTCAGACAGTGTTGGTTTCCTTTCACTTAAGCACAGAAAATCACCTCACCTAGAGAGAGCAACTGTGGAGTGCTGGGCAGAGATCTTTGGTTCTGGCTTGAGCCTCTTTGCTCTGTGGACAACTCACTTAAGTGTACAGCTGTGTTGCAAAAACAAGGCCATTTGTCCAGTCTAACAACTGGGCATGTCCCTGCAGATTATCTCTCCAGCTTGGAGAACTGAGCATCCATGATTTCTTAGAAGGCATGGGATGGGCAAGTCTGTGGTGATTCTCTGTGCTGCAGGCCATCAGGAGAGGAGTAAGACCTAAGCAACCTGTACCCTAGTTATGTGGCGGGCTGAGTTTAGCTCAGTGTGTTATTTTAGTCTGAATGTAGGGCTTTTTTTTTGTTTAATTCCTTTAATCTGGTTGGGTGTCATGGGGTGTGTCTGCAAAAAAAACCCATGCAGACCTATTTATAATCTGATATTCCAAAATGATGAACCTAGGTTTGGATTTTGTATAAACAATTACATAGACACTTAAGACACTGACAGTTTGGCACTTAATTTCCTGTGAATGTTCACACGTTCACTGTTCAGAGTTTTTTATGTGTCTATTCTTTTCCACTTCATCTTAGTGCTCTGAGTTAAATGAGAAGCTAGACTTACTGCTCCAGGCTCTTCACACAGAAGCCCAGGTTGCTCCCATTCTCCCAGGCATCACTCCCCCCATTGTGGAAGAAGAAGCAGAGGAGTTTTCAAGTGAAGAATCCTTGTCTGAAAGTAAAGAGCAATTAGCAGAGTGTGTCTCAAAGTCTTCCACCCAGAAACTCTTCAAACCTAGGGAACAGTTAATGCTCCGGGCAAACAGCTTGAAGAAGGCTGTGAGGCAGATCATTGAACAAGCAGAAAAAGGTGAACATCAGCAATGTTTTGGTCCTTACAGATAGATTAATCATGGCTTTTTTTTTTTTTTTTAAATGAAAGCAGAAATTTTTATTATTAAAGTCTTAAATATGCAGTTTTAAAAATCTTGACATTTTATGCCTTTTTTTTTTTTTTTTTTTAATAAGCAGTTGTGGATGAGCAGAATGCTCATAGTGAAGAACAAGTGAACCAGTCTCCACTGGAATATAGCAAAGAATTAGATGAATCCAAAGAAGAGGAAAAAGAGGAAGATACAAAGGAACTTGAGTCCCCATCAAGTGAGTAAATTAGGAATAAAATAATAGAAAATGATGCAGTCTCCTTATAGTTGCATTATGGATCATAGTTGTCTCCATAATTAAAATACTATCATCCTGTTTCACTGGAAACTAGCCACAAATTTTACTAGATTGAGGTATATAAAAGTTAAGGGAAAAATACGAGAGATGAGATGCACAGTCTTTTGGAATATATGTACAAAGCTGAGAAGATATTTTGGGTGGAAGGAGATGCCTGGATTTAGTTCAGTGCTTGCACTCTCCTTTCTACATGAACACAAGCAGCGATTAGAGCCTAGGTAACACTGACAATGACACGTCTCAGTTGTAGGCATCTTAGGGCGTATTACAGGCATTTCTGTTGAAGTGATTTCAAATTGTGTGAAACAGACATATTTATTCATTGTATTGACAATAAAACTCTCATATCTCCACTGGGAACTTACCTTGAGACAGTTACTGGAACAGAGAGAAAGAATATTTAAGTCTTCTTAAAGAAGTGAAACCACATAAAGCAGGAGAGAAGGTAATAGAAACTGGAGCATGGAAGTCTGAGAAGGAGCAGTCCTAAGGTCACCCCCTCTACTTGACTAATCCAGAACAGAAATTTTAACCAAAGTCTTTGATTTTCTACAGTTCCTTCTCATGAAAAGCTTCTTGCATTGCTATCCCACATGCTGTCATTAGTCCATCTAGTTTCTTTAAGCTCTTGGCTGCTGTATAGCAAGCCATATTGCAAGCCACTATGACGACTATTACTTGTATCAATAATTGTACAAAGTAATCAGAATATTGAGTGATCTGAGTTTAAAACAACTTGCTTGGAAGGTAGCATTTTCATAAAGTAGTGACCCATTCTGTCACTAAGATGTCCTTTTGGCTATTCAGTGTTCGGTTATTGTGTGTGAAAAGATATTTATAGAATAGTCTTCTCCTGAAATAGCATAGTAGTACTAAGTCCCTCATTCAAATGACAGGATATAGTCTCTCCTTCATGTGTCCATTATAAAGTCTACCAATGAGTGGCTGCAGTGGAAGAAGGAAGGACAATTTGTCTACACAGACCCTCACTTACTTCCTCACTTGCTTGGTTTTGGCACCAAGCCAATCCACCCAGAGGTCACAGTTGACCATTTTCCATCACAAACATCAACGCTGCATTTTGTGTTGGCCGGTAGTTCATGTGCCAGGGTTGTATGTAATTCTCAAGCTGTGTAGTAATTTTAGTAAAGCTGCTTCTTACCAGAATTTTCAGTCTTTGCCATATTATCTAAGTGGACAGTGATGCAGGTAAGATCTACAGATGATCTGTGGGTCATGGAGAGATAGTGGTAGGTGGCGGACAACAAAACACATCCTCTAAATAATTGGTGAGGAACTTTCTGTGGCAAAATGATCAAAGTTGTTTGGGATTTGCATCTCCTTCTGTTACATGAACCCACACCAACATCCTCAAAAGGTGTTGTCCTCCTGAGGCTCTGTTCTGAGGTTGGTGCTTGTGTTGGTAGCTCCAACCTTAGAAATACGACGTTAGTCTCTTGGGGCTTCTGTTGACTCAGAATCTCCCATTTCCTTTTCTCCAGGAATAGCTGTCAGACTTTCTCCAGTGATTGTCTCTTAATTGGTCCCTCTCCTGTCCCCTTGGCTATAGGAATAAATGCTTGTTGGTTGGCCAGTTCCAGTAGTTGTTCATAGAGGATACTGGCCCTACAGATGACCCAGTCCTGCTGCCATAAATATATAATGAAGTATACACATATATATATCCATGTGTAAAAATATATATAAACCCCTTGTCTCTTGGTGATACGTCTGCATTTATTGGGGAGCTATATTGTTCTTCATACATCTGATATGTGTCAAATAGAGTGCATATTAATGCTGTCAGTGGAAGATAGGTGTTTAGGGACAATGCATGAAACATGAATTCAATTATCTGCAATGAAACATCAGTTTTACTCATTAGGGCTCTGTTGTTTTTATCAGAGCATGAACAGCAAAAGTTTATCTTTATTGCAGTTATCCCCAGGAGACTCATCTGTCAAATAAAGAGCAGCTGCTCTGTTGATTTTCCCATTTAATATAACCGCCTTGTTCCCAAGTACAGACACAACAGACTGGGTGAACAGCACTGTGAATTTTTCAGTAGCATTATGAAAAATGAATGTTAATTTTCTTCTGAATATTGTATTTCACCTTCTGAGGATCTTCCTGGTGGTTTGACGAAGACAATATTTTTTCACATGTTAATTACCTCCAACTAAATATTTAATAACTTTTATTAGATATCACTTGCAGTTTTCATTCCTTTTCATTTTAAAATAGTCAGTGTTTTGTCATGCACAGAAACAAATCACTGTGTTGTATTGTTATCATGCAATACTATAGCATTTTGTGATAACTGCTAAGGCTGTTATACAGTTGTTAAGGTTAGATGGAGCTGTAAGTTCACTTGGGCAGACCTTTCATATAAAACATTCCAGAAAATTTCACCCAGTTATCCCTGTTGTGAGTATAATGATTTCTCTTTGACTTAAGCAGGTCATCCAGAAAGGTGTGCAATCTTATTCCTGTGATACAAGAGGGTGAAAAATTTGCCATTGTATTGACTGTTCTGTGCTAGATTATCATCACTTAAAAAAAAAGTGAATGGCCAAATCCTGACCTGAATTGATTTGAACACAATTTTTAAGCCCTGGTTCTTGCTGATATCTTTGTCTCTAGATTTTCCCACTCTGCATTTTCTTCCCTCTAATGTCTTCAGACTGTACACCCACATGACTCTGAGGCTGACTTGTCATGACTGATGTGATCTGTCCCCTCTTGCCACTAAAAAGGGCATATTTTATCCCCCCCCCTCCCATTCCCGGTGGTATTGTTCTTCTGCTTTCTTGGTGCTAGTCCTTATCATTCTGAGTTTTCAGGATTTGAGAGGAATGTATCAGAACACTTTGAAATAATTTCACTTTTTTTTCTGGACTTCTTCAGATGGTCAGTGTTGAAGTTGTCCTAAGCTGATATATTTTTAACATGTGAGATAATCTGGAGCAGAGGTAGCCAACAAATGTCTCTCTCTGATCATCTGGTGTGCAAAAGCTTTCTACATGCACATGGAAATGCTATAGCAAAGCATTTGGTACTACCCAAACTTTCTTCCCTGGGACACCGGTTTCTGGCTATGTTGGACAGGGCTGAATTTCACAGATTTTTTTTATTTATTTTATTTTTTTTTTTATTCTTTTTTTATTAAT
This sequence comes from Chloroceryle amazona, assembly GCA_027560015.1. Classification (NCBI taxonomy): domain Eukaryota; kingdom Metazoa; phylum Chordata; class Aves; order Coraciiformes; family Cerylidae; genus Chloroceryle; species Chloroceryle amazona. The sequence goes on from JANHFX010010441.1 coordinate 8,739, forward strand.
TACCCACTCTAAGACAGGTGTTGGCATATTCTCTCAGTTGGCATGAAACAAGTTCTGCCAGGAGAGTAAATTACAGTACTTGAGGTCAGCCCTCTGAAGAGCCTGTCCTTCAGCACCTTCAGAGGTAGCTGCAGGGATACCTGGCCCTGCTGATCTACCAGTTACTCTTGGTGAACGTCTCTTTGGCCTTGATTTCTTTCCCCTTCTTTTTCCGGAGCCTATGTCACCAACAATTGCATCATCTACCTAACCTTGCCATCTGTCACAAGGTTTTATTGATCCATCTTCTGGAGAATTTTAACAAATACATTATTTCCATTATTTTTCTAATCGACAGGGTTTGGGTTTTTTTTGACAAAAGAGATGATGGGAAACTGATGTCCCCCACATTCTTTCTAAACTGAAGAAGACTAGTATGTCTGAAAATGGCTTTTTCTCTTCCCTTGCAGTTTTCAGTTTGGCTGTAGATAAAGATGGCAGAGTTTTGTCTGATGTTTTCAGAAACCTCATGCAGGCAGGGGGCCTCTTTTAGCTGCTTGAAGCAAACAGTGTGGCTATTGATCTGGTATTTCCATGGCCTGTTGGGTAGAAGAGCTAGCTATATTAAAACTGTTATAAATGACAATATATTATATAACTAAATATTGATTGAATTTAAGTTTAATATCTTATTACTTCATTTGCATGTTTATCAGAAACTTACTACAGCATAAAATTCGATTACATTTTAAGGTGGATATAATGCAGTTTTTACTAGTAGCTTAAAGCATAAGTTGGGAGTGCCTCATATTGAATGCCATCTACACTTATTCATTTTAATTTGTGCTTGTCACTTGATCTATTTCTGAGTATTCTTTCCTGTACTTTGAAGAAAAATTGTGGTGTGAGGGGGAGGGACATTTACCATGTAATGGTAACAGGATAAATTAATGCTTTTGAAATATTTTCAGGGCTGTAAAAGTTACATATTTGGTAATGTCATTATAAGTCTAAGTAGTACTCTTTTAATTCTTCTGCAACAGTTAAAAATGCACCAAGATCTCCAGATCGACGTACAAGCCGAGGTATCCATTCTCAGACAGGCTCTTTCTCGGCTCCAGCTTTGGCTGCAAGCAAGGAAAACCTCCCAGTGCTTAACACTAGGATTATCTGCCCAGGTAATTATGATTTTGAATTCTGCTGTTCTTTACACTAGTTTAGTATTGCCTTCTGTTCTCCTGCTGGCTGTCAAATAATGATTTTTACTTGACATCCTGAATTTGTTTGAACCAGAGCAAAATAACGTAGAAGATTCTTGATCACTTGGCAAAACACCAGATGTAGCAGAAGTGGTGTCTTTGATTTTGGATGATGAAAAATGATGAAAAATGAAAATCAGAAACTTAGAATCATAGAATCACAGAGTGGTTTGGGTTGGAAGGGACCTCTACAGATCATCTAGTCCAACCTTCAGCCATGGGCAGGGACATCTTTCACTACATCGGGTTGCTAAGAGCGCCATCCAACCTGACCTTGAGTGTTTCCAGGGATGGGGCATTTACCATATCTCTGGGCAACCAGTTCCAGTGTTTAACCATCCTCAATTTAAAAAAAAATCTTCCTTATATCTGGTGTAAATCTACCCTCTTTTAGTTTAAAAGCATTACCCCTTGTCCTGTCACAACAGGGCCTGTTATAAAGACTGTCCCCATCTTTCTTATAGGCCTTCTTTAAGTACTTGAAGGCCACTGTAAGATCTCCCCAGAGCCTTCTCTTCTCCAGGCTGAACAATCCAAACTCTCTCAGCCTGTCTTAACAGGAGAGGTGTTCTAGACTTCTGATCATTTCTGATCAGAAGGGCCCTCCTGTGTACCCACTCCAACAGGTCCATGTCTGTCTTGTGCTGAGGGCCCCAGAGCTGCATGCATTGCTCCAGGTGGAGTCTCACCAGAGCAGAGTAGAGGGAGAGAATCACCTCCCTTGACCTGCCAGCCATTCTTCTGCTTCAGCACAGAATATGGTTGACCTTCTGGACTGCAAGCACACATTGTGGGCTCATGTCCAATTTTTCATCCACCCAAGTTCTTCTATCATTTTCATCCTAACCAATGGAGTCTATGAAGGGGCTGAGGAACGGGGCTGAGGAACAGAGCCATGTAAAGTTCAACCCTCTCAATAAGAGGTGTCTGTAGATACCTCCCTGGAAATGGCTAACTGAAACTACACAAAACTGCTGTGCAGTAAACCAGTTTTTAAAAACAACCTGTTCTTCTCCAAATGCAATTAGGGGCACCAGTAAAATACTGTTTTAATTAACTTCAATAGCATAGTTAAAGCATAATGTAATTGAGCTTACTTTTTTCCTTAGATCAATTTAAGTGAAAGCTTTTGGAAAGTACTTTTCATTGTTTCTGTGCATTACACAGTGTGTTGTAGAATGGCGTCAATATTAGTCAAGGTAGACATGGCAAGGCTGTGATCTTTCCACAAATTAAGTTAAACTAGGTCTCTACCAGTTGTAAAAATGGTAAGGGTATTCCTTAGGAATATTTTGAAGGAAAGGGCCAAAGGAAAATCATGGACACTTTGGAGATTAAGATTAAACTAAATAAAAACCTCTGGTAGTCTTTGTGGATGTGAGGTCACCCACCCATGGTGACTATGCCAATCAGTGAGCGTTGACCTGAAATCTTGAATTTTCTTTTTTTTTCTCTTTCTCAATGGTGGTGCCTGAAGAGTCAGCCACACACAGTATGGCTGTCTTTCTGTTCAAGAGACAGAGACCTGAAAAGATAACCAATATATAGGTAACCAGTATATAGGTAAAAATCGAGATAGAAATGCAGTCATTCCCTTTATGGATTGAATTAATTTTCTCTCTCAGTATGTGGCTTATATTATGACAATATACATTTCTCTGCTTGTCAAATACAAAGTGATGTTTTTGTTGTTTGGGTTTTTTTTTGTCTTTATGTTTTTTCTTTTAATCAGGTTTGAGGGCTGGTCTAGCTGCTTCTATTGCGGGAAGTTCAATTATTAGCAAAATGTTGCTAGCAAACATCGATCCGTTTGGTGCTACGCCGTTTATTGACCCAGATCCAGATTCCCTGTAAGAAATACTTGTTTCCAAATCTACTGTTTTGCTTTAGTTTACTTCTCTTAAGACTTTTTTTTTTTTTTTGTAATTTTTTTTTTCTTCTCTTTGTGAAGTTCTTATTTGCTATCATTTGGCAGTAGACCTCAAGGTCTGAAAACAGGTTGAGTTGTACCATTTTAGGTATGAGTAGTGCAAAATTGTCTTGCAGCAAGCAGAAATAATAGGAGGCATTTACTCACCCCTTGCTCACCCATTCTGGGAGGAGGAGGAGGATAGCAGTACTTCAGATACGGGTTTTCCTGCCTAAAACACTGGTCTGCATGCAAGCTCAGCTGCCAGCAAGATGTTGAGGCATGTGTGGGCACTTGGTAGTAGAGGAAGATGAATGTTCCCCTAGGGACTGAGCAGTGAGGTGGAAATTCTGTGTCTTAAGCTGTCTCTACTTCCCAGAACTGGGTGTAGCATTGGCAGAGGCTTAGGGATGGTATCTGGGTTGTGGGCCGTGGCTCCCCTAAAATAAAGCACTGCTGTGCAATTAGCATCAGCCTAACATCCATCACCAGCATGCCTAAACAAAACCTGATTGCTTGGCCCAGTGTGGTGCTGTTGTCTCAGAGCCGTGCCCGGGCAGCTCTTTCCTCATATCCCACTGTTATTTTGGGGGTGGTGGAGATAGTGCTAGATGGGGGTGTGTTGAGGAAGTTTCTTCTTTGCCCTGTGGGAAGCATCTTGCCCTTGCAAAGGATCTAGCATCCAGTCTGTTTCTCAGACTGCCTTTAGGATTCCTTAGGGAGATGTAGAAGAAACACCTTTTGACATCTCTTGGTTCATATGTATCTGTTCTGAGACCAACCACAATCTTGGTCAGAGGTTTGTGTATCCATGTACTGTACAAACGTACAACTAATCATTTATTTTTCTTCTAACAGGGAGGGATATTCAGAAAAATGTGTCATGAACAACTACTTTGGAATTGGGTTAGATGCAAAAATTTCACTAGAGTTTAATAACAAGCGAGAAGAACACCCTGAAAAGTGCAGGTAATAGAATTATCATTAACAGACCCAAAAGCTTTACATTATTTTCTTTATCTCTTTATTTGAATATCTGAACTTTTTCTCATCCTCCAAATTCAAGACAGTGATGTGTGTATTTCAATACAGAACTCTTATTTACCTGTTTTACCTGTTTTCAGAAGTCGGACAAAAAACATGATGTGGTATGGAGTTCTTGGCACAAAAGAGCTACTGCAGAGAACTTACAAGAACTTAGAACAGAAAGTTCAACTTGAGGTAAATTTTATTTATGGGTAGAACGAGTATTTTTGCTTCAGCAGAGTGTACTGAAGAATTTGGGCTTCCTCTTGAAACCATTTAGAGTTCTTGTGTCAACCTAAGCTGACCTCAAAGACACTGTGTAAAAATGTGCTATGTAAGACGTGATTAAATATTACAAATTACCCAGTAAAATGTTTCTTGTTATTACTGGCATTTTTTAAACAAAATTACTGTATTTCTTAATGTTCACTGCATCAAAGTGGAAGACAATAACAGAAATGAACAGATAGTAAACAGAAGGAAAGAAGTAAGGAGTGTAATCCTTCAGGTTCATTTTCAACTGTCTGAAAGTTTGATTACACATATAGGGAGAGCACACACATGATCTTTGTCAAAAATGCCTGACAGAAGAGGGGAGATTCTGAACGTGCATTGCAAGAAGCCCAGTTACACCAGTAGAGGCTTTCTCGAATACGTGTTTGAAACATTCACCAAAAGAAGCAAGATACTATCACAGCAACAACAAATGCAGTGTCAATTATCTAAGCATGGTTATTTTTTGTCTCTTAAGTTCTAATGTCATATCTGAGTCTTCTTTGTGATACTGGGAACTTAAAGGTTATATAAATGATTACCAAATGCAGAAAAAGACTACCAAAAGAATATCACCCAAAGAATATCTAGGCTGGCTTTTGACAGAGAACATACATAACATCTCTTTTTACTTCATGCTAAATATTTCATGTGGATGTTCAGGATATTTATATGAAGATGACTTTTTCAGTTGAAAGAATAATTTAAAGTCAGTGGGGCTCTTTCTCACTCCTCTGAGATTTAGGAGGATTTTGTCTGTTAGCAGCAGATTGCTGTTATCTAAGGACTGAGTAATTATCAAGGAATTATGCAGTAGTTAGCGAATATAATGACAGGAAAGAACGTTCTGCATGCTGCAGATAGAATTCTAATTTAAGGATCTTTTGAATAAGATTCAAATAAGATTCTATAAGGCATTCAGATCTGACCTTTCCATAATTATTTTTGAATATTTCTGGAAGTAAACTAGCAAGTAGAAATTTCTGATTTAGTATTGCCTTACAAAATATTAGTCTTATGCTGAAATGTGTGATGAGCTGCACAGCATTGGTAAATTAAAAATATCAATTTCAGGAATTGGAGCCAGACCTCCACTATAATAAAAATGACTGTGCAGCATCTATTAATATCACAGCATATTTTGGATACTGTCACATTTTCATTAAAATGTTAAATTCTGTTTTGTTAGTGAGATTAAATCATAAAAAGAAAGCACTAAGTACATTCTGGAAATAATTTTGCATCTATTTTTCCTTTTGATAAAATAGCTACAGATTTTGTCCTTATTTCCTGAGGATTTTTATTTCATTTGTATAATTTTAAGATCCTTTTGTGTGACTGGGTAACTTGCTGTAATTTAGCGATCTTCTTTAAAGGCACCTTCACTCACAAATTCATAATCCGCAATGCAACACCTGCATCCAACATTTATGACTTTATGTTTCCAACTCACTTCAAATCCACGCTTGTGGCACTGCTGCAGGACTGCAGTTTTGACTCCCAGGTCATCTGGCTCAGCCCTGCGGGCAGTTGTACTGCTGTAAGTTAAGGGTGATTTCACTGGTGTCTGTAAATTTACTCTTGGCCAGAAGAGTGTGAGATTGACCATGATCATGTCGAGTGGGACTTTGAGATATTTGTGGATTTTGGAGGATAAAGTGCTAAGAAAGAAGGACTGAATGGTTGGTCATAGGAGCAACCTCTTACCTGCAATATCAACAGCTCCCTAGCCACAAGCAGGGGAACAACTGTGGGGTCAGTCCTAGATTTGCCTTTTGTATGGCTGGGAGGAGAGTGAAGTTAATTTTACAGGAAGCCAAGCACACAGTGCTCACAGTGCTGATGTTTAACTACATGGCTGTGGCTATGCCAGAAATATTCTTGCATTTATTTTTTATTAATTCCCTACCCTCACTTAATTGATTTATCTAAATAACAAGTTTATTACAATTTGGGGAATGCTGACATAGGATGGAAGACTAGTTACTAGTGGGTAAATGAAGATTTTTTGTAGTGTCCACAGTAATCTTACTGTGTGCACTCAGAAAGACAGCTTTTTTCATTGCAAAATGATTTTTAATTCTTGATAGACAGAGCATGGTCGAAGCGCATGAGGAATTTCACAATAAGGGATGTGAAAATGTTTCTGTGAAGAGCCATGGAACACCTCTGCTACACATACTACAGCATGTAGCTGCTGTAGCAACTTTTTTCATCTCTGCAAAAAAATTTCATCTCTGCAAAAATTGGTACTAAGATTGAGGAGAAGAGGTTTTGCATTAGACGTGCTTCACAGCGTGGGGGAAATAGTCTTGTGTCAAAGCTCTTAATGACTCTGTCCTCCCCTGCCAGCTCTGTTGAAGCTTCCTGTGTTAAAAATGGCTGATTACTTTTATCTCATTATTTATATACTGAACGAGCTTTTATCCATTACAGTGTGACGGACAGTACATCCCCCTTCCAAGTCTGCAGGGCATAGCTGTGCTAAACATTCCAAGCTATGCTGGTGGGACTAATTTCTGGGGTGGAACCAAAGAAGATGATGTGAGTAACATTAAACAGAAGTAACTTTCTGGTGAACCTAGCAATAAATACCATGAACTGCTGTTCTCATTTAATTTTAGTAGTAGTAGTAGCAGTGTATAGTTTGGATAGCAACTCTTATTCAGGGAGGCTATTTCAGGTTAAACTCTATTGTCTTGTTGATTTTTTAATTGAAAGTATATCCCATGATTTTTCACTGTCTGTTGCCTTATGTCATGTCCATTCCAGCAAAATGTTCATAATAAGGCTTAAAGATTCTTTTTTTTTTATTTAATTGGCTTTATGAGTATTTATAGAAACTAATTTTGTAAGCAGAAATGCAAATAGTTTCTCTCTCTGTTGTTTAAAAACTCCTGTAAATAAGGTTTCTTAAAGCATGGAGTCCTCTGTTTGCTATATTCTAACAATAATCAAGGTGGACAAGGATAATAACTCAACGTTTATACCTGAATTTTCCTCCTATCAAACAGCTTCGAACTTAGGGATGGTGATTAAGAAAATGAGAACTGATGCATTTACTGACTGATAATTTAGTGGGAGTAGTAATCTCTTTATTACATAATATTTTCAGTGAGTTTCTAAAATATTTTAAGATAACATTTTTACCTTCTCCCTCCCATCACCTAAAAAATGTTAAAATATACAGATACCTAAATGTCTTACAACTTGCAACAGTCTTAATGCTGCCATCCACTTCCTGCACAGTGCAACAACTGGAATTACTGGCAGATTATCCTAATTCTGCACGTCCTGATTTAGTGTGCGTGAGGTCTGAATCACCTAAAACGCTATTTGCAAATTAAATTCTAATGTAGAAAGTCCAGGATTTTTTTTCCAAAAATGTTTTTGGATTCTTGTGAATTGCTTTTATTTTTACTTATGTATATACACACACACATATATAAAAAAGTCACAAAAAATATTTAAACATGTTTCCATGTCCTTTTCTCATTTTTGATATATGTCAGAGGATGGCAGTTGTGTTTATATTTGGATACAGATATCTGCAGGTTTTATATACACCGTGTTCATATTCATATCTTGAAAGTATCTGTAACATCTGCTTAGCTCCTGCTCAGGAGTTTATTTTTCTCCCTGGTCTGCCTCACTGAGAGATCTGTCCTAGCTGTCATACTGCTGTACAGCAAAGGTGGGTGTCTTGGAGCACGTTTACTAATAGTCTTGGACTTCTGGTGATCAGATGTGCCAGCAAAGTGACATGTTTGTTCTGCACAGTTAAGAGGATAATTCATTGCTTTAGTGTGGTCTCTGAGTGACTGATCATCAGAGGTGGTGGTGGCAGTCTGAAGTGCTGCTGGTTCTGCTTATCTGGACAAAAGAAAGATGTTTCTTTGACAGCTACCACTATTCCTGAAACATTATTGGTGAGCCAAGCAGGACAGCTGCGTGCTGACTGACTTGAGCAGGACTCATTTAGTCAAGCTTTTTTGGTGGCCGGAAGACAGGCTGGAAACATGAACTGCAACAGGAAAGGAGGGAAATTGTTTCTTGAATATTGATCTGTAAAGATTTGGTTGCCTTTAATTAAAAAAAAAAAAGGTTGGTATTCAGTACGGATATGATTTACTGGTGGAGAGACACAGCAGGCTGGGCTTGGTTTGCTCACCCTTTTCCTAAAATGGAAGCACAGAATAAAGGAATTCTAACAACAACTTTTTCTTAACCCATGCAGAACTAGCCCTGTGGATGTCAGTTATACTTTTTAAAGCTGGATCAAATACTCTCTATACTTTTTACCTTGGAATAACAGAATCACCATCTTGGCTTTTTTCAAGATGTTCACATCTCCATGTTAAAAACTGGAAAAATCCCATGGAAATTGGAAGAATTCAGGTGGAGAAACCTTTTGCTTTAAAACACTCTAGATCCAGTAAAATGGCACTTTGACACTTCTTTGACACTTACCTCCTCAAGACCTATCCGTGCAATCCTGGGATGCTCTGAGGGAAGTGCCACATGGATGTGACGCTAAACTACGGCAACTGTACTGTGCAGCCCTTTCCCTGAGAAGCCCTTCTCAGCCTCCTGGCCAAAGCCACCGCTCACTGTGCTGGGTTGAAGGCTCCCATTGGCTTGGTGGGCAGCAGGGACCAAAGTCCCTCACCCTGTTCCCTATACTCTTGCTCCTTGAGCCATTGCTGCAGACATTACCTGAATTACATGGTCCTGGATCTGCACCAACTTATTCTCTGCCTTCAGGAAATCCTCCAATGGGGACAGGACCTGACTAGTTGTGCCTTTTGAGCTCCTTTCAGGGATTTTTTGCGGTCTGGTCTCAGGTGTCTCTGATGCAGTTTACTCTGCCCAGGATGCCAGCTGAGGTAGTCTGAAGTAACTCTCAGAGAGATGATCTCTCTACCCATTAATTTCCTACTGCAGTGATTTCTCCTGATGATTTTTCTCCCTGGTTGCTCCCTATTGCATATCAGGATGAAACAGTCAATCTTCAAGTGACCTTAGTCTAATACCTCCTGTCCTAGTTGAAGTCCAGCCTTGGATGTGTCCTGTGGCATGGCTGAATTCCCCTGCAGGACACCAGGTGGCAATGGCACACGCGAGACTTCCTGCACTTGGTGTAAGCTCATGGAAATTCAGCGTCTTGGCTGGATATCAGGACATTTGTTCTATACAGAAGAGGTTTTCATATTTACAGTGGATAATTGTATATAGCACAAAGCAGATCCTTTTCAGTATGAGAGCTGTGTTTAACAAAGCTGAGTGTGAACTCAGATGTTGGTTTCCAGAGAATTCAGCATAGAAGAAGATAAGCACTTATGAGAAAAAAGACACTATTACTCCTCTTAACTTCAAGAACCTCTTCGATATTAAGTACATTAACCAAGTGGAGATTTGAATTGGCCTTTCATCTTGCCTTGCAAAATATTTCTGAGTCTGCACACTGAAACATGCCATCCTTCCTGTATAAGGATATCATCATTCAGATATTTGAAATGCTAATAGCATTGCTGTTTTAAAATTATTATTTGGCTGCTGTCTAGAGTATCTCATCCTATGACTTTCGAGAGTGTAGATATTCTACAGTAAATAAGTTAGAGCATTTAAACATTGAAAACAAATTCATAAGTGAATTTATGTTTCATTGCACATGCAGTCTAAGTGCTAGATTTACCACTGAAATGGAATATTTACTTTTCCTTTCAGATATTTGGGGCTCCATCATTCGACGATAAAATCTTAGAAGTTGTTGCAGTATTTGGCAGCATGCAGATGGCAGTTTCCAGAGTCATCAAACTGCAGCACCACAGGATAGCTCAGGTTTGTTTCTTATTTGAAAGCATGCAACATGTTTGGCAGCGGTTTGAGATGCTGGCAAGTTGTGGTACTCTTGATGCCCACCACCCTATACATTAATAAAGCCCTGGCTTTGTGTTAATTTTAACGGGTAACAAGTTGTCTTCAATGATGAATGAAGTGTAAAAGTGCTTCATCCTTGAGACAATCCTGGAGGGAAGCCATAACGCCTAGTAATCAACATATTTCAGGTGGCCCCTCAGTTTCATTAGTATTTATTGCTCTGTATAATAAGCTTTTGTTCTTTTCCAGTGTCGGTCAGTAAAGATCACCATACTTGGTGATGAAGGGGTTCCAGTGCAAGTCGATGGAGAGGCATGGATCCAGCCCCCAGGAGTTATTAAAATCATCCATAAAAACAGAGCTCAGATGCTAACACGAGACAGAGTATGTTGCAGAAAGTGTGTTCTGAGATACCCTTACGAACATCAGTTTCTGTAACAATTCAATTCAGTGATGAACAAAAGTGTGCTTACAAAAATGTTCTATAACTATTTATATAACTGATATAATTGCTTAGTTAGATAACTTCTGTAATAAGCCGAATAGAGAATTGTCCTTTTGTATAAGTGACAAAGCTTTGTCAGCTTTTATCAATTTTACTAGTGCTATTCCTGTATTCTTATAAATATATAGAAAGAATGGACAAAAATTCCCTTCCCTTCCCTTCCCTTCCCTTCCCTTCCCTTCCCTTCCCTTCCCTTCCCTTCCCTTCCCTTCCCTTCCCT
>JANHFX010010441.1:20291-64263 GCA_027560015.1 Chloroceryle amazona
ATGAAGCTGTCTTATTACCCACAGCTTTCTAAACCTACTTTTCTAATAATTAAGAATACACCAAGTTCTGCAAACTGAATGTATACTTCATTTTGATTAGGCCTTTGAAAACACCCTGAAGTCTTGGGAAGACAAACAGAAGTTTGATTCCTGTAAACCTGTCATTCGATCTCCCTTGTACCCTCAGCAGGCTGTTGAGTTGGCTACAGAAGAAGAAGTTGCACAGATCCAGCTGTGCTCGCAAGCTGCAGAAGAACTTATTACCAGGTACAGTAAAATTAATGACTTTAAATTGTCAACCTCGACACCACGACTGAATTACTCATGCAAATGCATACATAGCCTTAGAGGTGGATATTTTCCCTGGTTTTTGATTAACATTTAGTTGCCCCTCTAGCAGTTTGGGTTTCGGGTTTGTGGGGTTTTTTTGGTCCCCCCCGCCCTGTTTTTTTGGTTTGTTTGTTTGTTTGTGGTTTGGTTTGGTTTTACTTGGTTGGTTTTTTTGGTTAGTATTGTTTGTTTTAATTAATATCTTTCTTTTATGTTATTTTATTTTATTTTTAAGGCTGAACTTACATATGTTTTCCTTATGTATTTCTGCAATTTTGTGTGTTTATGCATATTTTTATTGTGGAATTTCTGAAGGAGTAATAGAAATGGAAAAACTGGAAAGCTTCTTTGCAGAGAGGCTTTTTATTGAAACTTTTCATTTGGTGCAAAAGCAAATATATACTTATTGGAAAAAAAAGCCTTTAGATGTCAACAGTGTGGATGTATCCACCTGTCCTTAACTTTTTCTGACATTATTTCTCCTTAAAGCCTTGTTACTCACAATTTTAAAAAGATGAGCACTTTTCAATAAACCTGAAAGTTTTCTTAAAATATTGTACAAGTAAACAGTTAACATCCCAACATCCACGGAGTCCAAGCTGCCAGATAAAATCTTCATACCTTTTTGCATCCATCCACTCATTCATTGTTATTGCAGCTTTCTGTTTCATTACTAATGCTCAAAACCCTCATCTCTGTGCCCCTGGACACTTGTATGGGTTGAGCTGATGGTATAAAACTGATTCCACAGCCTTGCTTATTTTCAAGAACTACTTTATTCATGAGATGCAGGTACTTTATTAAAGAAGACACTTCCATTTTCACAGAAAAAAAACCCAACAAACTAGTTTGGTATTTTAAGAAAATGTTTTTTTTAATCAGAACATTTTATAAAGCTGCTATTCACTTCATCATAACAGATTATTTTGACTATCAAAATCAATTCTTGAAGTATGTATTAAGTTGCACCAATAATACAAGAAATTAATTGAAGAACTACATAGTCTTTTTATATATAGTCTTTATACTGTACTGGTAACTTAAGAATAATATAGGTACCTTAAGAAGAATAATATAGATTATAAATTAACCAAAATCAGTGTTAGCCAAGATATCTTAAAAACTTTCCAGTTCTAGAGATGGTCCTGAGGTTGAAATTACAGCTGGACATCCTATAATCTCAAATGATTGCAGCCAATTTTAATGGCACATTTGAAGGATGTGCCTCATGAAATGGATGTAGTGTTTTTTAACATGACTCCAAGTGTGTTATCTTAATGTGCTACAGTATTTCTCTATAGTTTATTTGAATTAATAGCCCTGACATTTTTTTGGTACAATTTTTGTGTAGCATTTATGTTCTAAGACAAAATGTCTCAGTATTCTTAGCAGAATAAGTAATCTGTGTTACTGATATCATTTATATCAAGTGATGAAGAGATACTCTTATTTCAAGGCTTGAAGAGACACTTGTATTTCAACTTTTGTTATAAAAAGTATATATATTTTTTAAGTGTTTTGTGAAACATATCTTTGTATATTTTCTCATCTGATGAAGTTGTGTACTCAAGAATTATTCTTTAAAGGAAGTAAGAAACAGTCTCCTTTTTTGTTTTTGTAGGATCTGTGAAGCAGCAAAAATACACAGCCTCTTGGAGCAGGAGCTTGCTCATGCTGTTAATGCATGTTCACATGCATTAAATAAAGCCAACCCAAGGTTTCCTGAGGTAAAGGAAGAACAGATTTATGCATAAGTAAATAAGCTATAATACCAGTGTGCATAAGCTTGTGACACAGGAGCTGTATTGTATTCCCTGCCCTCATATTTAAGCAAGCTGGATGATAACTCTTGAAGTTTTGGATAAACAAGACTCATAAATATACACAGACTCTAATTAAAATGAAATTGCTTAACAGATGAATGAATGCTGTATCTTCTCTCTTTTTTTGCCATTTTTTCTGAAGTCAAAGTAAAGGGGAAGTTATTTCAGATCCTGAAGATGCTGCTCTGCAGCAGGGAGTCTCAGCCCTTCACATGTGTAGGGAGACACCCCATAGCTAATTAATTTGGTAGAGATCATGCTCAGTGATTCTGAAATTTATTAAGAATACCAGGAATGGTAGTTAGGAGGACTGCCTTTTTACAGAAGATTACTTAAGAGCAGAGTCCCCTTCTGGTATTAGTTCGATATGATATCTCAGAAGGCAGAAGATGCAGTTTCTGCATGCATCAGTGTCCTCCCCAGCTAATACTCTCTTTTGTGAACATTGGATGTTAGAAGGGAACATTAATGACACTTAAAATGCAGGCCTTCTGGGTGTTGTTTCAAGGGGGAGTGAGCAGTCAAAAGGGAGAGAGGGAGTTTGGATTAGGGACACAGTAAGAGCATGCTTCTTGCCTTCTGGAAGCAGTCAAGAATTTACTCCCTCTGCAGCAGTGATCCACAGCCAGGGGTGCTCGTCCTGAAGTGATGCAGCAGTGCTTATTAAATTGAGATGGTTTACTAATGTTGCTCTGAGCATGAATAAAGCAAAATCGTGTCAACAAACAGCAGAAACAATAGGCAAAGCAAGCACACAGCTGCTTGCAGACAGCTGGTGTACACATGTCCCCAGACACAGAGCGGAGGCATGACAAAGGCTGAACAAATGCTGCTACTATGTAAAGGTCAATTCTTGAGGAAGCATTGACAGAAATTTTCATGCTTAATTGTTACCAAGATGCTCTGCAGGGGTGATGAGGGGAAATAATTTTCCTGGTTTCTCTCTTCAGACTAGACAATCTGCATGTTTTCAGGGATTGGCCCTAAAAAAGTTGAAATAGGTAGACACTGTCTATATCTAATATAAATTTATGTATGGTAAATGTATTAGTTAACCTTTGCTTCTTAAAATACGGCTAGCAACTTCTGCTAAGGATAAGGTGTACAATTCAGATTAAGAGTTCTTGTTAAATGAGGCCACAACTTTTCTGCTAGCCTTTGTCATTCATATAAATAACAGATTCATCTCACAGGTGGCTGGTCACTTGATCTTCAGGATAGCATAAGGTCATAGTTGGGGAAAAAGACAGTAAAGAAATGCTACGTTTTTGTTTTCTATTCTCAGTACTGAAGAAGTTGTCAATGTAGATCTAAGTTGATGTTTTTCTCCTAGGAGAAGATGCTTAAGATCTGTGCTGTAAGCCCAAAGTACTTATTGTCAGTTTGACTTGCATAGCTTCAAATAATTTTTATGCTTCTTATTCCCCAGAGCCTTACCAGAAACACTGCCATGGAAATAGCTGTCAACGTGAAGGCCCTACATAATGAAACTGAATCTCTGCTAGTAGGAAGAGTTCCCTTGGTAAGGTCACAAAATACATGGGTTTATTCCCTCGTTCAGATTATCTGTGATAATGTTCTTTGCTCATTTTTTTAAGCATCAGGGGATTTATGACATGCTACAAGAAGCTCTGTAAGACCAGTTGGAGGATCTTACACTATGTTTGTCATTTGCATCGGAATGAATTATGAATTCTTGTCCTAGGTTGGCATCCATTTTACCTCACTTCAGATATTTAAAAGGTCTTTGCCTGGGATCTTCTTTTCAATAGTCAGTGGAGAGAAACAAGTATCCCTGTTGAGGTTGATTCTCACTCAACTGTCTTGGGGTCCTGTCTTTGAAAAAGATAAATCATCTTCTGGAGATCTAGCATTTAAGGAAACTTCCACAGTTCTATTATGTGACTGTCTTCAGAGTTTAGGGAGAACCTGCGGTGAGAGCTGTTCAGACTTACACATGCAACTTCTATGGATCTAATCTGGGCAAGGGAATAATAACAACTATATTATTATTATTATATCTCACTAATAACCATTTAAGTTCTAGAAATAGCCAAGTATTAGGTTCATATGAATTATTTTATGAGGTTTTAGAAGAGAAAGTTATTCATTGGATGTTTTTGTCCAAGAAATGGGAAAAATACCTGACTGAATGGGGAATCAAAACAGAAATTTCTTTATATTCTAAAACAGGAATAGGAATTAGAAGAAAAGGTTTAAAGTGATGATGCCATACTGGGACTAGTGTAATTTATCAAGGCAGCCTGGAAATAATGATATTATGGAAAACTTACCATTGAAACATTACCTTTTCTGTAGCCAGCTGTGATCTCATTTTGTTGTCAAACTGGTCCCTTGTTACAGGCTCCAAAGCTTAATTTGATTCATTTGTCAATTTCTCCTTTTTCTATCTTGTACTTCTGCTTCTTGTTATGGTCTGTGCAAATTTCTTCATGAGTTTACATCAAATCCTTTTTTTAATAAAAAGGCTGTTTGGAAGATACCGAGGTAATCTTTCCATGACGCCCGTTACACTCATTTGACATCATGCTTGTTTAGAACAGTATTTCACAGTCACGAGAACAGGGCACCCTGGTTATCCTTATTGCCATGTATTTCCTAAATGCTGAAGCTGCAGGTGCATTGGTTCCTCACTCTATTATAATAGAGAAAAATGAAATATAAGATGTGGCTTGATGCGTCAGCCACTGCCATCATACACTGATCTGCAAATTATCTTTCTCCTCTGACAAAAACAGACATTGTTTCTTTAGTATCTTCCTTGCTTTTTTTCCTCTTCCATTCTCCTTCACCCCTCTTTTCTGTGATCAAAGCTCCTGATAGCTGTAAATACCTTTGTTGCTTATATACTTGGTTAGCCATTTACCATTCTTGCGTTGCCATCTACCGGCTCTGAGTCTCTGTATTATAATGACTCCTGAAGGAGTCAAAAGAAATGTAAATACATACACAAGGAGACTGTGATTCCTGCCACCCCCTGTAAGATACCATTAACAAAGTTCATACAACAATATTAGCTAGATGGCATCAAATAGTGAACGAGCTCTGAAATTATAAGATAGGACAATGAGGTTGATTTGTGGAATCTCCCAGACGGTTATGGCTGGAATACAGTTTTGAAATAAAACAAACACAAACCAACCATGTTTTGTCTAGATATCTTTCCATTTTTGCTTTTTAAAAAGCATTTCCAGTCTGGAACAGAGCACAGTTTTCCAGTGTAAGGGAAAACATTGTAAGGGAGAAGGATGACAGAATGGTTCATTTCAACTGAAGGAGAATACCTGTGCTCACTGAAATAAAATATCTTCATATTAAAAATTTCACTTGGGAAGGAATTGAGATCTTTTCATTGCTTCATTCATAGTGTTAATTTCCATCATGGACAGGAGAAGCTTTTCCAAGATGTTGTAGGAGGAGAATTAGCCCTAAATTGCTGACTCTTCCAGAATTTCACTATTGTTTTGGGTTTATTCCAGGAGCAATATTGTCAATGCATACATTTTCTCATCATCAGTTGAGAGCTTTTTTGTCCCCAGGCAAAATATTTTTCATTGAGAATCAAGCAATTCGGTAAGTGTTTGTTGAGAAAGACAGAACTCTTTGCTTCATTCATGTATATAACTAGATGACTTAAATAATGTCTTAAAATGGAAAACGTGGGAAAAGTGTAACTTCTTCAATGACAGTGGGTCTTCCACTGTGCTACAATGTAACAGCTGTTCAAATTGGAAAAAAAAAATAAAAAAGAAGGCAAAAGAAAGATCAGTCTGATTATGGGCACTCAATTCTGTGTGCTGCAGAAAAGAAAATAGCACAATAGCAAGAGGGAGCTTATTATGTTTCCAGTATTACTATACTGAACAGCAGTATCTTACTGGAGATGGTCTCTCCTTTGAAAAGTGGTAACATATGCAAACTATTGAAGCAAAGGAAAGAAGTTTTTGTTAGGTAGGATAAATTAACGGGGGCTTGGAATTTACCACCAAACCTCAACAACGTCAACATCTTTTTCCAGCACTAGAGATCAAAGATTCTCTTACAACTCCATTTAAAAAATGCATTCACTAGGATAGAACTTAATTAGATCTTTTCAAAAGGATTTCTGTGCTGCTTTGGGACTACTTTTACTTCAAAGAGAGAAATAGATGTTCAGATTTCATTATTGCAAATCATTCCAGGATTTAACTCTTTACCTCAAAACAGTGTTTCAGCAGCTGCAGATAAGTCCCAAACAGCTTTCCCAGAGATCAGCTGCCTGCCTTGCCTCTTGTGCACAAGTTCATCTCACACAGCAGCTGCAGAATAGTTTTCAGACCAGGGTTTTAAGGAGAAGTGGTACCTCCATGGTGTTCTCAAAGTGTTTGTAGAGCCAAATTCCTGTAGGTCGCAAGTTCCAAGATTTTACACTGCTACCACTTTTTTTTTTTTTTTTTTTTGTCTTTGGCCTTCACTGATGTCTTTGGCTTTTTGTCTTCCATCTGGAACTGCAGTTTTGTTCCTCCTCCAAGCCTGGGCCTTGTTCTTCCCACCCTCAGCCAGCAGCAGTGGCTATCACTCCATGCCTCACCTATTTAGAAGAGGTAGTGCAGCTATTGTATCACTACTGTAGTGGAAGACCTTTGGAAATGGAGCATCTTTAGTAAGATCCATTGCCTCTTCCTTGACCAAGAGAGTAATCTGTCATACAAAGACTTTCGCAAATAGTAACTCAGGGTTACTACAGTCTGTTCAATTTCTTTATGCCACTTTTCATACAAAGGTTTTCTAAGCTTTTGCTCTTCTGGTTGGATTTTATCTCTCTTGTGCTGGTAGCTTCCATTTCTAGGGTGTTCTAGTATTGGTGTTATCAGGTAGCTTTTGCTCTAAGAAGACTAAGGAGTACAGTGAATGATGACAGTGATTGACAGCTAGGCCCAGCTGGTCTGCACCAAGTGTCTCAGCTGTCCAAGTCATCCCTTTGTGGCCAGGACCATACTAAATGTAGTGTCGGGGCAGTTTGATGCACCTCTTACAGAAAATCTGATTTTGGTAGATTATTTGTTTTCACCATTTGTTTGCACTCACTAGGAAGTAGTCATCTGTTTGTGTGTGATGACAACATATATAGGTTTAAATATTATATCTTAATAAAACTAAACATACTATTTTTCTGGCCTGTTTATAAACAGCAGTTAGAATCTCCCCATGAAGAACTGTTGTCTGATGCTTTGCACAGCGTGGAAATAGAGTTGAGAAAACTTGCTGAGATTCCCTGGCTTTATTATGTTTTTCAACCAAATGATGATGAGGTAAGTTTGATTAATACTTCTGTTTTCTAACTGAATTTAATTTTCTTTTGATGGGGAAGAATAAGTTAGAATCCCTCATAATCTGGAGAGGTAATTGCAGTTGTGATGCTGGATCATGTCTGTCTCCTAAGACCTAAGCTTCTGAGTTTAGGGCTTGTTGTTTGTGTTTTGTTGCCTGTTGTGAATGTAAAGGTTTTGAATGGTTATTTAATAAATAAAACAGTAAAGAGTTAAATTCCAACTTTATTCTTTACAGAAGTAAAATTTGATCTTGTTTTTTTTTAGCTTGATTATGAATTACCATCTCAAGCATGTAATTTAACTGTAATTAAAGGTAACTGTGGCTCTTCTTTCATGCAGGATCCCCCTCTGGATTATGCTAAAAGAAACAACAGAAGTACAGTGTTTCGCATAGTGCCAAAGTTTAAAAAAGAAAAAGTTCAGAAGCATAAGACCAGCCCTCAGCCTGGTATGTCTGTTGAAATTACAAGGAAACATCGTAGCATTTGGGGAAAATGTGATTTTATTGTTGTGGGTTTTTTTTTGCAAGAGGTGGTGTGATGCACTCCACCTGAGAGTACAGTCAAAGTGCAAAGCAGCTGACTTAACTGGCATCTTCATTAGGGTGAAGATTTCTTTCAGTGCATTTAGAAAGCATCCAGCAGGAGCCCAAGTGAACCAAAGAACTACTGTGAAAATGCTTAGTTTTATCATGCAAGGGGACCTGTGTCTTTGCTGGTGGTTACATTTGATTAACTCATAGCTATACAAACCATAGGTAAACACATTGTTTCCTTCTGAAGCTCCAATTCAAGTTTTTCAGGTTAGCTTCAGAAGGTGCACTACAGCCTTTATCACACTGGTTTAATTAACCAGTTATTCTTAAATTTCAGATGGGTTTTAAGTTCAGCAAGTGAGACAAATCAAACAAAAAGCCGTGCTAGGAAATATAAATTTTTTTAATTAGAAGTAGTTGAACAAACTCCACTCTCCTCTCTTTCCACTCTTATCCATGAACCTACTTCCTTACGATTATGTCCAGGAGTTAATCAGTGATCAGATGGTCCTAAAACTGTATCTACATCTTTATCTTTTTAATGGACAGTTGGTCATAATCTGCAAAATCTTGCAGCTCTTGACCAGACTTTATATTTCAGACTTCAGATTTCATTTCAATGTAAAACCGATCAACATTGAATGAACTTGCAAAATTATAGCAATAAGTAGCAGAACTATTTTTTTCAATAAATGTGGTCTTATTAGGACTAATGTGGGCAACTAACCTTAGAGAACAATTTTTTTCCAGAGAGCTTCTTAATGGCCTATGTAACACAGTAGCTTAAAGAATACTTGTTGCATTAATTAAGAATACTAGAATCTGTTGATTAAAACTGGCCTTGCTTGCTGCCATTGCTATATTTTTAGGTACTGTTGGTATTTTAATTTTATATGTTAATCAGTTTTTGAAGGCTTCTGCTCTCCCTGGATGACTACTAATAAATTAATGGTATAAAGGAGAACAACATTAGACTTTGCATCACTGATCCTAAGATGATTTAATATGAATTCATTGGGACACGAGGTTTTAAAGGCTTTACTGAAGAAACTGGAGTAAAGCTGAAAGCATGGCTGCAAAGCAAAGAACCCCAACTTTGTTTAGATACTTTCTCATGTTAACTGCTAACCTGTAACCTGCATGTAAAAAGGAAATTGTCAGTTTTTGTGGAAATGACACCTCTAACCTTTCCCTTCGCTAGCACGGCAATTCTACTCTGTTTTCCACTCTCTTTGGCCTAACCTTTGCTTGTGATGCATTTGAGCATGTAGAAATTAAGGGGGTTTTGCTCTTAACTTTGGTAGTTCAAAAATGGGGCACAGATGAAGTTGCTGCTTGGCTGGATCTGCTCAGTTTGGGAGAGTACAAAGAAATCTTCATCAGCCATGACATCCGAGGCTCTGAGCTTTTACATCTGGAAAGGCGAGATCTTAAGGTATTTCCTTTGTGCTACTTTTCTGCTATTGACCATTTTCTTTGACAAAACAACAATCAACTTTTCTTCTTTCCCTGCACTTGTTATGTGCTTGTAGCTTGGCTTACACTGTGCAAATATTCAATAAACTAATACGCGCTGTCCTTTGGCTTGAATTTCTGAAGTGCTGACTTGTACTCGCAACCACGAATATCTGTGTTATCCGAAATTTCTTTTTTTTTTGCACTTTATGTAGAATGATAGCATTCTGGTTTATGTCATAAGGCATAGGAAAAGCATGTGTGATATCTTACTGACATCAGTGTAATATAATGTTATCTTTAAGAGTTCACCGTTTCCATTAAACAGGATCAGTATGGATCAGTTGAAGGTGGTGATAAAAATTTTGACTCTGTCTACTGGAAGGTCAGCAGCTATGAGCAGCTGACCTGCCTCAGGTGATTTATTGAACGTATATTGGTAAGAGGGGGTGTGAGAGAGACATGCAGCTTAATAAATTGCAGCTTCGGACCTACATAGCATTGGTGTTTGCGTGTCAAAATAGACCTTCACAACAGGGTTTCTCATCCCTGACCAACTTCTCCCTGGTTTTAGCTGTATAGATTTAAGAACAAGCACTTCATTTTGACTCCAAAACTGTAAAAGTTTCTTCCTCTGAGGTCAGATTGATAAGTTTTGCAGGGAGGCATGTTGCCGAGCAGTCTGAGGCTGTTATTTGAGCTAGCTGGTCTTTTTCAAGAATGACTTAAGTGCATCCATTATATGTAATAGAGGCTATATCTGTGGGGATTCATTGCATTACTTTTTCCAGGAACTCAGTAGTAATGAATTCTTGATAATGTGTTTTGCAACTGCTTTTAGCACATAAGAGAGGAAACAGGATATTGTATAAATCGCAAACGTTTAGAGTGCGAGTCATTGCTCTAGCCAGAGTGCAGCAGTCTCCAGACAGAGGCAATACTTTCATACAGATGTGCCACTTTTTATAGAGTTTGTTATCTAGTATGAAGTCCTGCCGTTGTAAGGTAGTGCTTGCATTGTGTGAGTGCTGCAGTAGAAGGCAGATTGCTGAAGATAGCTGTGTTTGAGATTATCTGTTTGGCTGGTGTGTATTATTTTACCATTTGATATTAGATCACCTTAACGTTTTACCAGGGAAGTTAAATTCCTTTCTTTTAGGACAGTTCCTGACCTGGAAGGACAGTTTCAGGACATCCCCTCCCTGCAAAAAGTTAGAAATAGAAAACTGTCCAAGAAGTCCACCACAAAGTACCAGTGATAGATGTTGCAAGTCCCTGTTCTGAATGGGCACTGAACAAACTTAACTGGGAAACTCAGCATCACGCAATGCATAGGTTGCTAAAATGTTAAAAAAAATTTCAAAATGTCAAGTTTGTTGGAATAAATGATGGTGGGTAAGGTCAGTGTTAAACTAGAGATGCCTTCTGTCCATACCTCATTTCTAATAGGTACCAATTTGACTGCATGCCCAGAAGACTGGCACTTCAACCAAGTAAATCTCTGCAGCAGGGTTGTTATCCCTGTTGATAAGACTCATGCTGATTCAGCATAAATATAACCCCATTACAAAGACTTATGCTCTGAAGTATCAAAAAAGCATGTCTTAGAGCCTATGGAGAGACAGACTTGCCCTGGCACTTCTATCTAGTGGTGCCTGGGAGTATGTACAAGGTTTTAAATTGCTCAGCACAGCTGGATGAGGAGTCGCTCTATGCCAGTTGCCAAGGGAATAGAACCATACAATCTTAGAATGGTTTGGATTGGAAGGGACCTTAAAGATCATCTAGTTCTGTTGCCCCTGACATGGGCAGGGACACCTCCCACTAGACCAGGTTGCTTAAAGCTCCATCCAGCCTGTCCTTGAACACTCCCAGGGATGGGGCATCCACAGCCGAGTGTCTCACCACTCTCGCAATAAAGAATTTTTTCCTTATATCTAATCTAGATCTACCCTTTCTCAGTTTAAAACCACTCATTACTCCTCCTCTTATCACTACACTCCCTGGTAAAGGGTCCCTCTCCTGTCTTGCTCTAGAATTGCCCCATCTGCTCATTAGCAGATGCTGAGAGCCTCAAAAGCACTGCTGCTTCTAAGGGTAGGACAGGCTTTTGGCCAAGCACAGCTTGTGCTCTGTGTAGCAGCGCTGAATTTAAATAGCAGAGCCTAGCCCTCATCCTGCTCACTACATATGGAGTGTGATCTCTGCAGGGAGCCAATTAAAGATGGCTCAGGAAGGCTGCATTTTTCTGACCAGTGAACTTAATTGGTGTCAAGATATGTAATGTGGTACCCAGGAAATGAAGAACACGTCACAAGCCACCCAGTTAATTTTTCCTCCATTTGGCTACCAAGGTGGACAGATGAGTCTTCAGTGCTCTTGCAAGCTAGGATCTGTCTACAGCCTCTCCTCCGGTGCAAGGCTTGTGCTTCCTGCCAAGCTAAATGGGCTCACCATTGATTCACAAGCTCTTACGTCATGCAGTAAATTTACTCATGTCTGCAGCAGGAAAGATCATTGCCTGTTTTAATTGAATCCTCTGGGTCCACCTTTCTTTCTGTGATCAAAAGAAGAGATAAAAAGCAATATGGAAAATAATTTGATGAAGCTCTCTTTCTTTGCCTGCATCACTGAAATAGATTGATACGTTGACTGAAGAATTGGACACCTCTCATGTTTCTGCGTAGATTGTGGATCCCATTCTCAGCTCTGTGTGGCAACTGCCAAATGGAGAACACCTCCAAGGGAAACCAGATACCTCTCTCCACCCAGGCCTTACAGTAAAACCCTTTCTTCAGCCTCCTATGCTTGATTTTATTTGGGGGCATCTTAGACTTTTACACCCATGTGATATTATTTTGATCGAGGAAAGGTTGGGCAACGAATTGTGAATTATGCTGTAGAACCTGTAGAAAGCAAGGCTTGTGGTGACTTTTTTTTTTTTAATCTTATGTTACAAGCAAACTCATTGAAAACTAAACTCTGATTTTTCTGAAATAAATGTTGGCATTCTTAGCTCTGATAAAAACTTTCCTATGCTCACAACTGAGTAATAATTAGAACTGCAACACATTTGTAAGGACAAGGATGATGTCTCCTTAGAGCTCCATAGCAATGTTGGTCTCCTTGGAGGAAGGGTTTCCATGCTTCATGTCACCTCGATGAGCAGTGCTGAAGCCTGTGCCGAGGACTGTGGCATTTCATCTCTATATTTCGTAGTAGCGTGCTTGGAAAAAGTTCTTGCATGGAAAATGTTTTCTAAGGTTTGTTAGACTTCAGGCGTGCTGAAGATGGCTTTTGACATTGGGAATGCAAGTAGGGTAGGTTTCTCATCTGGAAGATGTTAATATTAAGGATTGTTTATATAAATTGTTTGGTAGTATTACATTGGTGGTACATTTGGCCAAAATTTGTGGGGAAAACCTGGAATTAATGGGTTCTTGGCTAAGCAGACAGGGGCCTAGTCAACATAATATAATGCAGATGGAGAATTCTTGAAAGCTGTTGCAAGAACTTTCATCAGCTTTTTCTTGCCCAACTTTTTTTTTTTCTTTTTCAGAAATTATTGAGCCATACCTGCTGAAGGCTAGCAAAGTGGGTAGAGAAAGCAGGAGGAGAGGTGATCCTGTAGTTCTAAGGCCATAGCTGAGGAAAAAGAAAGGCTATTTTCTTCCACAGACTCTGGCTAGGGTCTTGTCTTCAAAACAATATTTCAGTCAAATAGATTTTTTGTTAATTAGATAACAATTAAATATGGACAGATTATGTAGAGGATGATGAAGCTCCCATATGCACAAAAATGCAGAGATCTCTGGGGATCTTGCACTTTGAATGATGCGGGATGTGCTGCTTTATCAGATCCTTTTAGTCAGAGATGAGAGAATTTCTGCAAACATTCCTGCATCAGTAGTAAAGTGAGAATACTACATAGCATCTAGTGTCAGGAATGTATGAATTTTAATGTCCTCCAAACTATTACACAAGCATAAAAATTCAGAGTTTATCTTGATGGTTCTTTTCTTTTTTTTTTTTTTCTTTTTTTTTTTTTCCCCCCTGGAAGTGTGGCAGAATTTATGAAATTAGGTGGTCCCTAAAATTGAGATGAGGCTTTTGAGACTTGCTGTTCTGATCTACATTACAGCAACTTCAGCTGGAATGGAAATAAAAACAAAATCGTTTTGCCTCTGAAACATAGGCGTTGTTGATGAAACTTTGTAAGGGTTAGTGGAAAAAGTAGCTGAGTTTTCTGGGAATTTCAGTATTATGATTCAGTTATGATTTCATTATTATGATTAGATTCTTTCCTCTGATCTTTGAAGTCTGGCAGCATCTTGCTATGTTGCTTACCCAACAGAAATTAGGCTCATGAAAAATGTTGTGAAGAATTTGCAAGTTCTTAACCTTTAGCATGTGTAGCTTCTTATGGTTTGGAAGGTATCCTTATGGGTTTCCTGTATCTATACTTTCCTCCACAGAGCAGTTAGGCTATTTGAGTAGTTTCAACAGTCATGTATACTTTAGACACTTTGGAAAATTAAGTTCAGCATAAAAAAGGAAATATTCTCCAAATCTAAAATTATAAATATTACTGTCCTTGTGGGATGAGTTTAACAACTGCTACCTACATCAATTTTCTTAAGTTAAAAATTAGAAGTGAGATGAACATCAGCAGAAACAGATTAAAAATTGATGTGATGTGGAAAATCAGAACTTTTTTCAGATAGGTTTATAAACGGCACTTGACTGGGGACTTTTATGAGCATATCTTGAACTCTTTAATGCTGATACCTTTGTGCCCAAGTGCCATAAAGGATGGTCAAGTATTTATAGTACTGATCGATTTCATCTTGAAGAAACAACCAGGGTTTTTTCATCTCTAATGTAACCAGAATTCAATCTTGACTCTGATAATTAAAATCCACCTGTTTAATCTGTGCTGCTCTACCATTGCAATAAAGAATTAAATTATGCTTATCTTACCACCCCTTTCTTCTTTTGGAGAAATGAAAAATTAATTGCATGCTAACAATTTTAAGTAATAAAAAGTTCAGATTTTCAGAAGTTTCTGTGGCTGTAGAAAGGTAGATGGAGTCTTTGTGTGGAGTATGTACAGAATGTTATATGTCGTTTCATTTTCACTCTGTATGAGCATAAGAATAATTAGTTGAAGCTGCTTAATTAACACTCCTTTCCTTTTAATGTCTTCCTAATGGAAAATATTCCTAATAAAATGAAAGGATTTCTAGTTCAGAAAAACAGACAATGAAACTTTTCTAAGTTGGTGGGGTTTTTTTAGTTAGTAAGATTTATTCTACAGATAACTACAGTTTGACTCTGCCACTTGCACAACATCACTAACCCAAGGATTTTAAAAAGTTTTCAGAGCTGTGTTCTACAAATAAAGGAAGCAGATTTCCCTCAAACTGAGCTGAAAATTCATTAGTGCAGTCGGGAATCATTAGCACATATGGGCATCTCATCCTGCACCTCTGACTATTGGACCAGTCAAAATTGGAAAAAAAAACCATGCTGCTAAAGGTTTGGTGCAGAAAATTGTCTGTTGTCACTCATAAAAGATGGGTCCCAGTAACCAGGATTAGAAACATTTCAGCTGATAAGATTGCTTTAGTGGTGGCTACAAGGAGATTTATGCTTGTGCTTTTTAACACTTTCCTTTGGGATGTGACTGTCACATCTCCGAGAATTTTTTCTTCCAGCTCTCTAACCAGAAAGATCCATGTTAGAAGATGTAACCTTTTTGAAATGAACAACAAATGCATACCTTTTCTATTGCTCTCTAAAGGGAAGTTGTCCTACATGCCTGTAGCTATAATATCTACTTCCCCTTGAGAAACTGGGGATATGAGTATTTGTGGATTAAAACAGACATCATAGGGCCTCAGATCAAGTGACATTGCTGGACAGAAGCTCTAATCCATGGCATCCTGCCAAGCATTTGATTGCTGTATTAGAGAGGAGGAGGAGATTGTTCGTTTTTTTTCCCCCCCCCCGAAATTGTGAAAGGTTTTTGAACTTAGAAGTCAAGCAAAATACATTTTTGACAGATATTGCAGTGCCTTAAGTTGTCATTATTGCAGGTAAGTAATTTTCAGTCTGCAGGAGAGAAGAGGGATTCATTGTATGCTCTAAGCAATTTGTTTGTTAGGCAACACGTGCTAGCGCCATAGAAGCGTTTCCAGTTAATGTCGATTTCCGTGATTCTAGACATCTGTTGCATGGCTAAATCATAACTGATAAGGGTTTTTTTTTTCCTTTTTCTAAATAAACTTCCTTCTTTTTCTCTTTCTTTTTTCTTTTTTTTTTTCTTTTTTGTTTTAATTTCTGTAGGACCTTGGGATAACGAAAGTGGGTCATATGAAGCGAATTCTCCAGGGAATTAAGGAGCTCAGCAAGAACACCCCTTTGTCTGAAGTGTAATTATGCTGGTGCTCTCACTGGAGCGAGAAGGGAAAGTTGCTGGAGAAGCAAAGCTGTTGCAGGCACATCGCTGTCTTTGTAGTTTACTCTATGGAAGAATAAGCACCCGTGTTTATACAGGCTACTATCTCTGAATTCTTCTATGGTGAAGAGCTTGCTGCAAGATTACAAAAGGATTTGTGCCAAAAAAAAAAAAAAAAACAACACCAAAAAGGAAAAGGTGATCTGTTCTGTGAAGACATTTTCTTGGTGTGCAAACTTGGCCAGTTTGGATAAGCACATTTTGGTAAATCGATTGGTTTATGGTGAACCGCACTGACTGGAAAATATAATCAAGAAATGATTGCTTTGCTTATATGCAGCTCAGTATGCCTCTCTTTATGCTGCAGCAAGATACCACTGTACAGCATGAGGTTGTCAAGTTGTCCTTCCAAGGCAGAGCTCCGTAAAACCTCCTGTGCAGGAGACCGAGAGGTTTCGGAGGTTCAACACGTGAGTCTGGCAGTGCCGCAGGTAACCAGCGCTTGCTGGCCACGCAGAAGGGGGGAGAAGTACCTTGTGATACCATGAAGGCAAACTAAAATGCATGGTGTGCCTGCCTGAATTGTCTGTTGCATGACACATCTGATACTTTAAACACTTGAACAACTTTTATATCAGTTTGAATGAGATTTAATTTATTACTACTTGAGTGTCTTTTTTTGTTGTTGTTGGGTTTTTTTCCCTCTGTTTCAGGCACTTTTCTGTTCTTCAGTGTTGTGTTATGCCTAAAATGTGTTCTACAGCAAAGGATGCGTGGGTGTGGAAATTTAGCATTTGTGCCATATTCAGCAGAGTATATGCATTATATATGATTGAAACACTGTACAGTTAGATTTTTAAATATACCGTGTACAGAAGGTATATCAGGTAACTAACTTATGAGTATTTTTGAAAGACCGGTACCTCACAAAAATATCAATTAGCTTCCTGCAAGGAAAATGATAAAGAATTTTCTCATGGTGCATTTTAATGTAGTTATTCAGTTATCTTAAATATCTGTAGCATATTTGAACTTCTAGGCACTAATGGTTTTATTTATTCAATTGCTCAAAAAGCAGGCTGAAGGATTAAAGAAAAATTTTTACAAGATAATTCATTTTATTTATCATCCATAAGAAGAGTTTTCAAATGTAGCAGCTGGTTTTGATTTTTGTGGGGTCATTACTTTTACTCATTACTAATTAACTATTAATTTAAAAACGTCTCTGTATGCACTGCTTTACAAAGGCAGCAGTTTGTTTCCTCTCAGCACTCCTACATCAGTAGATCATAAAAATTCAAAAAACAAACTTCTAAGGTTTTACACTATGCATGCAAAGATGAATCACGGGCAAGATAGTAAAGTGTAAACAGGTTAAAAAATGAAAACCATCTTTGTTTAGAAATTGCATTAGACCAGAGTTTATAAGGTTATTTACAGTTTACTTAAGTGAAGCGTAGCTTCATAATTGAATTCCCTTGTTATTTTTTCACAAAAATATTCATCTAGTAGAAAAATAATTTGCATATATCTACAAAAAAAAACCAACCCAGACCTACTTAAATGTTTGAGATGAGACAATAGAGTACCACCTGCCAGAAAACTTGCACAGAATCGCTGTCTCCTTGCTGTTCCTAATGTGTCATTGTGGCACAAGGAACACTTCACTTTTACTTAATCGAGTAGCTTTTACAGTTCTTACAGGTTAGAGAGTATCTTAATATCTATTTGTGTTTTCCTCATAAGCAGCAGAGTAGGGTTTCATCTGTTTTTTTCCAAATTTTTTCCAAATTTGTTATTTTCCTCATTTAAAGGGGCTAATGTCAAGTACTGCATCCTGGTTTTGTCCTCCCTTTCTCCTGAGTCATCCCATGGAAAGCAGATGGGAAACGTCCCCTTGGAAAGTAAAATCCAGTCTCTTATTGTGAAAAAAAAAACAAACCAACCAACCAAAAAAACATCGAAAGGAGCAAAACAGGCTTTATTTATATCCACTTATAGTACTATGTGCTTTTGCTGCTGTAGGTTTAACAGGCACCACTCTGGGAGCTCTATGGACATCATTGATTGGTAAAGAACTAAGACTATGTTCCATTAGGTTTTCTGAAAAAAAACGCCAAAAAACAAAGAACAAATCAAAATCCCTTTGCCAAGTGACATGACTTTCATGCTGTTGTATGAAAAGCATATGCAAACAATGGAAAGATTATGGTGTTTGGTTTTTTATGTACTTGACATTCACCCCTTTAGTGATGTTCAGATGGCATCTGTCATGTCTCCACAAGTTGTATTTCCTTTACTCTTTGTTTCTCCATAAGCTACGCTATATTTTAATGTGTGGCAGTGTTCTAATATATCAATGTTATGGTGGACTACGTAGTTAATATTCTGGCTTGATTCAAGGACATAATACATGGAAGAACCCTCTTTGCTTTTCTGATTGTAGGATGCACTCTCTTCACATCTTTCAGCCTTGCTGTATGCAATGCATTAAGATGGGCTATGGAACAGGATCTCTTCAGGTCACTGTAGAGGTTTACACTGAGTTTATTAAAAAATGGGAGCTGCTTTTAAGCAGGGAGAATGGGCAAATATTGTTTGTAACACAACTTTCTTATGGCACTCCTCAAATTACCTCAGTATAGGACAACTGATCATTTGTATCATTAGGGTTTTTTAAATGACCACCAAAGAATTTAACTTTGATTGTCCTAAGCAGAAGGTTTTTTTAAACATGCAAGTAGAAAAAAAAAAAAAAAAAAAGAAATTGTAAGCATCATTTATGCTGTATTTATTTGATGCCCAGGAGAGCAAATTTTATGCAACTCTATGCCTTAGACTAGTGTTGGCTATCAAATACAAATGTGTTTGAATTTGACAAGGAGGCTGAATTTGACAAGGAGGCTCAAAGTATTTCACAGAGTTTCTCTACTGAGGTCATGGGTTGTACCTTTCTTAGTCATGGCTTTTCGAAAGAAAGTCTTTTGAACACAGTGTTACTATCTCGTTTTTATTGTAATTTCCAAGTATAGGGGTTTTTTCTTTACTGCTGTAAAAATACCAGCTCCTAGAACTAAGGACATACTACATTTTTAATGAACTGACTTCTTTATAAATTAATCCTGATATTTAAAGTGCTTCAAAGCATATATCCCAGTATTTCAACAAAAATAAACCTTATCCCCTACAAGTAGTTAGTTTTTAGGAAACAATAGATCTTGTGGAGCCTGATTCAATATGTTAGACTCATGAAGACAAAAAATCACCATAGAAAGTTTACTGGATGAATTTTTTTTCCCCTAGTCAAATACAATTTATTTCTGTGGTCAGTCAGCATACTTGAAAATCTGAAAGGAATACGGAGCAATTGCATTTTTATGAAGTGTCTGGTACTCCTACAGATGAAAAGCCCTACACCTCAGACAGAGGAAGAGGAGAAATAGCGGTTTTAAAATGGCAGTAGATTGCTAAGTGCATGTTTCTGTTTTGTCAGTTTTGAATAGGATTTTTCCAGTTCACTGTATTCTCTTGCTGTAGCAACCTCTGATGCAAGTATTGCCTTCATAATGCCTAATGCCTTCTTCTCAGAAACTGAATGAAATCAGGCAAACTCGTGGTTGCAGGTGTTGGGGAATTTTTTACACTAAAGTAAAACTTGTTCGAAAATTAAAATTTTTATATGATGGCAATTGCAGATTTTCTTTGTGATACATCTTTATGTACTTCCCTTTAGCCTAGAAATCTCTTTATTTCAAAGAAAAATATTTTAAAACTGGTAGAACAGTAAAATGTAAAGTGTGTGATCAGAACCCTTCCTGCACTATTTCAATCCAGTATTTCTTACTTTGGGACAGAAGTAAGCATGCTTGGTCCTGTAAATAATAAATAAACATCATCTTTCTCCCTCCATCCCTGCCCAGAGAAATAACTCTATTTCAAACAAGAGGAATTGATTTATTTTTTTTTTAGTGGCCCATTTCATATTTTCCTATGCTTTTGTAGAGAAGTAGGTAACCTGCCAGTTTTGACTTTTCATTGAATTCAGTGATGCTAATTCACTTAATTAAAATTTCATATTGACTTGATCTTATTTCAAGGGTAAAATTATCAGTGTTTTTCAACGCATCTAGTCTTCCTTTTGGGCAGACTGGCAGGAGACCTTTATCACATGTAATGGAAAACTAATATATAAAGCAAATATCAGAGGATGTTCCATAGTCCTACTTTAAAAATAGGTGTAGAACTACTACATATTATCCATAGATAATTCCACAATGGGCATATAAGACAAAAACCCCCACAATGATTTAATTTTGTTTGAGGCTTCCTATTAATAATTGCATTGCTAATGCTTACTGCTGTTCCTCTGTCATTGCTCTCTGGGCCCCTAAGCATTAGGTTCTTGCAAAGCAGTTTGATAGCTCTAGTAACTAATAATTAGCAGTGCAAAAAGTCTTTGTGAAAGGTAAAGTCATAAGTGGTGTATATTGTTGAGAATAACCGAGCTGGAGCAATATACTTGGCTTACAACCAGGAAATAACTTTGTCATTCATGTGAATAAGTGAGAGCCACAGAAAATTATATGACTAATTATAGGTTTATTTTTTCACCCCAATGACATAAGTACCTCTCAACTGCAACATCCTGAGTGTTACATTTATACCACGAGCTCTCCCATTTTTTTTGATTCTGTTATCATAGATTGTATGTTTTGTGGTGTGATTTTCACATCATCCAGGTTCGATGCTGCTTATTCTGACTGCGAAGATTTAATGTTTGCAGGAGCTGTACATGACTGTATTACTGTCTTAAGTAAAAGGATGAGGTTTTGATGACTTGAGGAAGCTGAGGAGTTTGGACAGGACTTAAAATATCTCTGCTGCCTCTTCAGAGATGAATGGTAATGTCAGCAGGATTGATAAAGCACCAGTTAGTAATTATCATTGGAGGATCTTTACTGGTTGTATAAATTCCTGTATTTATATATGGAATTGATCTTTTTTACAAAAAGAAAAACATTTTCTAGTTCTTTTCTACTGCGGTTGCATTAGGTTTAATAGCTCTGTTAATGGTTAGCTTATGCTCATTTCTGCCATACAGAAGCCCAGGTTGTTTCTCAGAAACTATATTCCATTTTGAAGCCATCTGTAAGCTTCCAAGAGACTATTCCTGTAGCCAGTTGGAGCTAATATCAAAATTCATAGCAACTTCTGTAAGCTTAATAGTGATTGCCCTCAACATTTTAACTGAAAAAAATGGGTTTGAAAGGGTTTTTTTTCAGCCTGTAATTTCAACTTAAAATGTCACCCCTTTATCAACTGAAAAAAAATAAAACATTAGTACTGTCAACACTTTGGCAAACTAACAAAGTGCTGGCAACTACAGACCTGAGAGTATTCCTGGACAAATGGTAATGAACTTAGCTGCAGTGGTTAAAGACCTATGACCTTCAGAACAATCAACACAAAATTAATATATTTACTTGGTAGAATTATAAACATCTGTTTTAAATAATTGAAGACCTTGCCTCCCAGTTGACACAACCACTTTTTATATAAGCTCTTTGATGGGATTTTGAGTTCATATAACCTTTTGCTTATATTAGTGAGGGCAGAAGAAGCTGGTGCATAGTTTACATTTTACCCAGGTCATGTCTCTACTAATGTTCCCACACTGCTTCCCAGCTCCTGTGTCTTCCCAGCTGCTTGGCAAAGATGAGACCCTCACATTTCTGCCCCCATTTCTGTCCCAAAGAGCTAGACAGGCAGGCTAAGTAAAAGCTGTAGGATGCTCCAGGAGATCTAGACTGACCAGGGCTTCAGGCTTCAAAATCTAGCACAGCCATGGTGGACTAAATTCCTTTAAGTTATGCTCTTGCAATTCCTGCTGAAACCTGTATTTAGCTTTCTATACCATGAACAATTA
This sequence comes from Chloroceryle amazona, assembly GCA_027560015.1. NCBI lineage: Eukaryota > Metazoa > Chordata > Aves > Coraciiformes > Cerylidae > Chloroceryle > Chloroceryle amazona. The sequence continues at coordinate 42,154 of JANHFX010010441.1, forward strand.
ACACTATCTACTGGAATGCCCTTGGAAAGAGAGGTGTTTTGGCTAACTCCACCACCTGTGTAAGACTTTAGAAAAGACTGGAAATTATGGTAGCTGTTAGTAGGACAAGTATGCAAGTGACTAATCTATATTTTATTCTATGAAACAAACACTTTGGAAAAATATATTTGTAGTATGATTGAAAAATTAGTGTTAGGATTGAAGATACTGAAAGTAAAAGCAATATGGTACAAAGTTTGAAGAACTTTAAATTACAGGGTTTTTTCCCAAATTGCTTGGAAACAATTATTTTAGGAAGCTGTGTTTGATCCAGACATAGCTATGTTACACTAGAGCATGTGAACTGGAAGATGAAACCAGGAAGAAATGAACTAAAAGTAAAATTGGGTCATTGGTATTCATGATGGAAACTGAGTGAAAAGCTAAAACTAAAAGCCCCACAGTGGCCCAAATGATTACTGTGAGTATTTAAAGTTAATTAGCATTTTAAGTCCTACATTTATTAAACTAAAGTATTAAGCAGATAGAAAACTTTTAAATTTAATTAATAACCTGATGATGTCATTAACAGGGAAAGAGTTACAGATATGACTGTGACTGTAACTGTAAGTTACAGAGACAACTACAGGTATCACTGGGTTCATTGAAGCAAGCTGTGTTTGGGGCTAATTCTCTGTGCAGTTACAGTCTATTATTACCTAAGTGGAGAGTTGAGGAAAGCCATTCAAAGCTGCTTGGTCTGGCTTTTCAGGGAGGGAGAGCATGTGTGCTGACAAGTGAAAAAGAGCTGGGGGCTTTTAATGAGAATTTTAAGAATATAAGATGTTCTACCGGGACAGTTTGTGAAAGTTTCCAACGAGGACACAGGCATGTGGCTACTCACTGTGAAGGTTTCCAGCAAGGACACAGGCATGTGGCTACTCACTGTGAAGGTTTCTAGTGGCACTGTCCTCTCACAAAATGCTACTGCTAGATATTGAAATAGACTTTTGGACTGTACAGCTTAGATAGATTTCAGAGGATTTTCTACAGGCATCTGCCCCTTGTGGTGTCCATACTTTCTGTCTTGGATTCTGTCTCCTTAAAACATGCACTTTGAACAATGCAGTCATCCATACCTGATGAAAATTGCCATTTTTTTCCCTTAAAGAGCACAGCTTGTGAACGTGTCCTGAAATAATTCATTAGCCGCTCCCTTATATCATGTCCTTGGAATCCTAAAAGAGCTGAAACATGGGACTTCCCTAGAGCTTCCAGTTGTATACCTAGTAACTTAGTTTGCAGAAGCTTGCTTGCTGGGGAGACCATCAAAGGGCAAAATAATATTCCCAGCAGAAGATGAGATGTGCACTAGATGAGATTTGTAGATGAAGAGTACCAGCTGTTCAGGAGCTTATGAGATGTGAGGAAGGCCTGCTCTCTGCAACAGAGAGCTCGTCCTTCATTGCTGTCATCACGCACAAATCATTGAATGACATCTAATACTAGCAGCTTCCTGTCTTAATGCAGAGTGGCAGTAAACATAGCAGTCAGGACCGACTGAACTTCTCACTGTCACAACCATGTGTCCAAAGCAGGCATCTTTAACTGCCGAGCATTTTGGAATCATGTGAAGATCATTTTGGTGTATGTTCTGGCATTTTAAAAAGCAAATTTAATCTAAAGGTATTTTAAAAGTCCTGAGAAGCTCCCAGCCCAACGTGGGTGACTTCTCTCATTAGCCGGGCTTGTCACTGGAACTGGTATTCCAGTCAAGTAGAGCTCCTAGTTAATTCTGTAGTAACATCCACTTACTCGCACAGATGGATGCATAAAGTGCACTTGGAAGTGTTGCAGAGATGTGACACTGTGTAGTTTTTTGCATAACTCATATTTGGGTCTGAACTGTGTTTTGTAGCAAAAAGCTGAAACACACAGTTTCAACCCCACTGAAAAACAAAGTCGTTCCTGCCCTTTGTTTTCCCTGCTCATAGGAATATTCATCATCTTAGCAAAAATACAGCTCTGTTGGGATCTAGGCACGTGCTTCGTTTTAAACAGTACTTCAGTCCCCTTTGGAGATTGCTCATGTATTTTAGCTTTATATTTATGTGTAGAAAATGCTTCCTCACATAAAAGCTACAACAGACTGACCATTGGTAGACTTTTAAATGCCATACCTACAAATGTTGTTGTCTTGCCAGTATTTTCGTGTGCATGTGTGTGTATATGTAGTATTTAGTTTGTAGTATGTGTGCACACCTGTATATATATATATATATCTATCTGTATATACATACCCTGGTTTTGCCCAATATAATGATGCCAACTTGTGTGCGGAGCCAAAAAAACTTAAAACTATACAATGCTTGAGATGCTGCATTGTTTTTATTATAATATTTTTATATCAGATGAATTGCAGGATGTTTACAGATGCTTATTAATATTTAACTTATACAATGGAGCGGCAGGATGTTTATGATTGTTGTCAGCTAAAGGATTGTATACAATTCTGGGTGAAATTTTGGCTTTGTTGAAATCCTTGGCAAAAATCCCAATGATCTCACTGGGGCCAAGATTAAACCCCTCTGAATTTATTGTTTACAGGCTATTTTCCTACTGTGATGATTTTTTTTTTTTTTTTAATGAGTGAAATATATTTATTTTTTTTCCCAATGTGAAATCTGCAGTTGCTATTTGGATTTTTCTACAGAACCTGCAAATGCCAACACAGGTGGGAATATATGCCTTAGAGAATGTACAGAATTTTTCACTGGTCTCATCCTTGAATATGTTTAAAAAAAAATACCTTCTAAAAGAAACTTTTATAAGATTTAATATAGAATCTTCTAAAATCATATCGCTTTCATACCTCTCTTCCCAAAGAGAGTATGCAGCATGGCAGGTGAAAATGAAGAATTATTTATTGATGAATAAAAAGTAGTCCTGTCCATTTTGTATACCTACTGATTTCATACAGCTCATCAAGCTCTGCCTCTCTGGAATGAGGCACTTGAAGTACCTTATCCAAAAGTACCTTATTGAGGGGAAAAAAAAAAGTTCTATAGTATATGGCTTTAAATTTCTCATTGACACGTGGAGGTATCTTCAGAGCCAGTCTGTAGAATGATTCTTTTAAGATCTCATAGATAAATAAAATGAAAATATTAAATGGTAAGCCAAATCAGACAACTGCTTGACATTAGTGAAATCACTTGTTTAGAGACAGAAGAATCAGTTCTTTAATAGCACCAGGGAGGAAAGATACTTTAATGCAGCGCTTCCTAAATCCCTTTGCAGGGTATCATTTAATTGTGTATGCTCTAAGTATATTCTTCCTGTTAAAAGACATGAGGCTGTGAAACAGCCAAGCAGATGCATCTTAACTTCTTCATCTAAGACTAAAAATAGTATTTTCAAACAAGAGCTGTCATGCACTTTGAAGTATGTGTGTCCAGAACAGGTAAGTTGGCATTCATCGTAGACAGCCATCCCAGGGATACCATAGGATTTGTAAAAGGAGGTCGTTATGGCAGACTTATCAAAAGCTGAAGAAATGGCAAGCCAACCATATTCCTCTGTGAGGCTCTTTCTGAAGACAGCTGTGCAGAATGCCCATTGCTCCCAGGAGTCTTTTGCTGTAATTTTAAGAAAAGATCATGTTCAGATTCCCTTTCTTCCCCTTGCTAACAAGGAAGGAAGTGTGCACCTTGGTTGAACTTTCCAGGAGTTTGATGGCTATAGAAACAGACCTCAAAAGAATAAACAGTCAAGGCAATCAGTAGGTTTGTGGAGGATACACAGGGCTTTGCCTGGGCTCACTAGTCTGCTAATTTGGATCCAATTACAGATTTGGGGGAAAAAAGCTCCTATTGTGCTCCTGCTGTGGTCAGTGGCAAAGCTGCATGGTTATTAGTGGGAGCAGATGGGCACCCAAGTGAGCAGATAACTTCCTTTTTGCATGTTCGTTACCTTTCTGTAATTATCATCAGGACTGGAGTTGAGGACACACCGTTATTTGCCTGAAAGGCCGGGATGAGGAGAGGAGATGTGAGGGAATGAGGAGGAAGTGGTTGGAGGTCTGGATTCTGCCTTTAGTTTCTGCCATGGAGCTGATGCAAGACTGGGGGCAACTCAGTTAGCTTTTGTGTGCCTCACTTTCTCCACCCATGGGAGTAAGGACGCTCACCACCTTTGTACAGCCCCCCACTCAAGACCTACCTATAGGAGAGCAGTGGTATATAAGCGGCTAAGTTTTACTGACACTATTATATGTAGTATAAATAAATGACTCTTGTCCGTAACACTGCAAAAATTGCTTTTCCGAGTTTCAGATCTGACTATTTGATGACCTATTCCATTCCAGGTAGTCGGGTTTGAAGCTTAGCGATTGCTCTAGTACTTACAATTACACACATAGCGGGCTCTGTTTGCTGCAGAAAAGAGTAAAACTTTAAACTGCCTGACAAAACTTGCCAATGAAGTATATCTAACAGAGCAGGGGTGTAACTTTTGGCTTTATTTACTTGTAATAATGGTAAGGAACAGTGAATTTTGTTTGTTTACATACTGTTTACAATGGCACAGTTTTATTTTTAATATATAAAAAAAACAATTGAGGTATTTATTGCATATACTATTTTAAAGATGTTTTATGTGTTTTCACCTTTGGAATATATTGTTACATTTCCTTGTACAGATAATTTGGGTGGCTTTGTTAATATAGTTAGTAATTTTTATGACTACTAAGTGACCAGTTTTCCGTGCCTTTTTATTGTTGGATGCATGATTACATATTTATTATTGTATGGAAGTCACTGAGATGTGTATTTTTGTATTCTGCTGGAAGCAATGGTTGATTTTATTGTACATGATAAGAGATGCCTTCCATAATGGGCACTCGTATGAGATCTTCCTTCTCAAATAAACAGAATGCATTCAATGTATATAAGTCTTTGAATGTTTTCTCTGTCTGGAAATCAGTAGAAATGCTTGAACATCATGACACAGAATTTTAGATGTTAGCCACTCAAAATGTGGGCTCCTACCAATGTCATCAAATTTAAAACAAAATTCCCCATTGAAAATAACATAAAGGCAAGTCTGTGGCACAGTGTAAGCCTTTATTATTTAAAAGAAAATTCTGAATGTTCAAAACTAAGTAAAATTTGGATGAAGGACTATCAAGCATCATTTCTAGTCAGTCTGCCACACACTGCCTGAAAATTGGTTTAAATTACGGGCTTTGAATACAGCTTTTAAACATACTTGACATGGCTACGTGCAAGCCCACATGTAAGTTGCTAAGTAGGTCAGTGTGCATGGAGGTGTTTATATTTGCAGGGATCTTCCAATAGATTTGGCTGGCATACAGTGTATTAAATGTATAAATAGATTTACATTTGCATCCATAGTAACAATGGTCGTTAAAACAGACTATACAGTAGAGCCCATTTGTTCTGTGGTAAGTGGCAGTAAAACAAACACATCTTACCTTAGTAGTATATACTCGATCTCTGGAACACTGACACAGATGAACATTCCTTGGAGCCGATTCCAGGCCAGGACCTGAAGACAGAGGGCAATTCTGCAGGCAGTCATCACCTACCGTGTTGTAGGTCAGTCAGCTACTAGGCTGGTACTTAACACAAGACATGATGTGAAAGTAATTACAATAAATGGCATATACAGAAGGGAAATGTAGTGTATAGGAACCTAAGTCAGTCGATGAAGGCAATCATCTCGTGGTTGATGAAGGCAATCACCTTGCAGTTGGGCTCCTGTTGGCCTGAAGTGATCATAAGTGGAAGAGGCATTTTTACAGATAACCCAGAATATTTACAGGTCAGCACTGGCAGTTTTAATGCACAACAATTTCACTGTGCTTACAAATCTCTGAGGATTAGAGCCTGTACTGTAACTTGGGGTGTGCTTCATGTGCATTCCATTTCCTTAACTAAACCAAAATGGTTGGTTGGAATACTCAAAGCTGCGGCAGAAATGAGTGATTATAATCAGAGAAATAGCTAATGAGGTAAAGGAGGGGACACCACTGGGGTTGACATTCTGCAGTACACGAGAAGACTGACTATGATAGTGTATTGACACTGTGAACTCTCCAGAACTGCTTCTAACAGACTTAACAATAAGGTAGGCTTCCCGTAGCTCATCTGGCCCATATACTAGATTTGTCTGAATTACAAGTCAAAGAATGTGATGAAAGTGGTTTCATTGTAAGCCTTAACTTGGGAGATGCATTTAAGAGGAGGCACTCTTTAAGAAGAGTTTGGTAAATGAGTGACCTTCATATCTCTATATATTAGAACTTCAAGCCAGTGACACTGGATAGCTGATGATAAAGACCAAAACCGTGCTGAGTCTAACACCCATGACTAAATGAATTAAAAGCTGAAAGCGAACGAAGTGGTAGGCAGGAAAGAGTTTAAATTAGAAGTCCAGAGGCAAATCTGTAGAAGCAAATTAAATAGAGTTCATGGCTGGACAAGTTTATCAGAAAAGGCAGGGTATAGCTATCTTGCCTAAAACACAAAATCTAGTAGCGAATTATTTGAAATGGTTTATTTGGGATGGAGTGAGAATCTACAAGGGCAAAACCAAAACCAATGGCAGCATGAGCAGATCCCTTGTGTCATGTTAATATTAGCATATTCAAATATTAGAATACAACAATATTGGGCATGGCCAAAAGTGGGAAAGTAAATTATTTTACAATGATGCCACTCAGGCCACTGAAAGTTTGTGTTTAGATTAAAATCTGCCCTTATCCTGGAAGCAGGTGTGGGATTATGGTGTTAACCCAAAGTGTCTGTGTATTTAACTAGTTGTTTGTACCCTTTCCTCTGGAGTTATTACCACCTATTGTCTAATTATATAACTGCATCTCTGATCATATTTATAAGCATACTTTTAGGAAATAAAACAACCCATGTCAATGGAAGCACAACCTTGATTGTCCCCAGACATCTAATGGCAGGAAGACATCATGGATCAAATTTGTACTGTAAGCATGATTAAAACAAGGTGGGTGCAGTAGCTTCTGTCCTGGCCAAGTGCACAACAGATGAGTGAGAGCAGCAGCTGGCCCAGGTCCTCCTCTTTTAGCTGAGAACCAAGGGGATCTGCATGGAAGTTCATCTTTTTATAGAGGGAGAGATGGATAGATGTCAAGGTGATGAAATGGGACATGCTGGGACGTGGCAGATGCCTCGCCGAGGCAGCAGGATTTCTGCTCGGGCTTTAGTTTCCATTTCCTTTCCCTGATTGCTGCACACAGCTGTGCCTGCGCTCGCCTTCATTCCACCACTCTGCCCTTTAGCTGTTGTTTGCCTCTCCCATGTCTCAAAGCTTTCAGCCCTTCTCAGGTGCCTTACCATCATTTCCCAATTACACTTTTCCAAGTGCAATTTCCTTTCTTCAATTTCATTCTGAAAAAAATTTCTCTGCTGCCTAGCGACGTCAGTGTAACAGCAGATAGAAGTTCTCCTGGCAGTCACGCTCTTCTCCGAGTAAATCAGTTCATTAATTAAAATCAGGCATGTAATACCTCTAAATCCCTAATGCACTGTCCCTGGCAATAGTCATCTGCTAATGGCACAACTATTCAATGAATGGTGGGGTTTGGTTTTTTTTTTTCCCCTCACTGTGAGGAAACCACTTTGCTGAGGATTCCCGGGCACAGCTTCTCTGACCTGCTGTGGAAGCCATCAGATCTCTGAAGGTCAAGTCAGCCAGTGTTCACACAGGAGCCTGTAAATGCTGTAAGACTATGCTTCCGATTTATGCTTGATGACTTATTTTCCAGCTAACTTTGCTTAAAAGCATGAATTTGGTCAATCAGAAATATTAGGGTCTATTTTCAGATTAATAAAAATAAAGTAAATTCAAGAGTGGTTGACGATTCCATGGAGCTGCTTCCAAAACTTGGGTTCTTTGGAATATTTATAAGCATAGTAGGGTCATGAGTCACTTCAGAACATGCTCAGAAAAAGATTGGTAGGTAGTGGTTTCAGGCCATCTTTCCTCCTTTGACAGCTTCTACAAACACTGGGAGGAGCAGGTGGGTTATGAGGCCAGCTCCATCTGAGCTAGAAGTGCCAGTTTGGGGAAGGGTGCCTTTACCTGGCATTGTTTAGGCAACCCTTGCCTAAAATGAAACCCTATGTTCTTGAATAAAACAGTGTGTTATAAAGTCAGTTTGTTAAGTGCTGACTTCCAGTCTTTCAGTCTCTCTCACTTTCTCTCTTCTGGGCCTCCACCTTCTGTGCCACCCCATGTTGATTACCTTCTCCTCGGGTAGTACCGCTGTAAACCCAAGGCACTGTTGGTACAAGAGGGACACTCAAGATCAAGAGGTAGGAGAGCATCAGACAGCATCGATTGCCTCAGTTGAAACCTGAGATTTTTCCAGGTGCCAGCTGAAGTCACATCTGTCATTTGTTATTTATCTTGTCAGAAGAAAGTAATCGAATGAGTTTATATATGAATAAAAATTGTATATAAAATCATATATAAAGGCATTAGACAGCTATGCGGGGAGAGATGGAGGAGACAATGCCTGTGCCAGCCCTGCTCCACTACAGCATCAAGGAATGAACAGCATAAATTTTACAGTTTCAGTGTAAAATGTCCCCAGAGTTGTCTTAGGAAGGTATATAGCACTTCACAAATCAAATGTCCTCAGTATTAAAATTTTTAATAGAATTTCATCTCCCTGTGGCCACTCAGCCATGAAAATGATGACTATGTAATTCCCCAAACCGTAAGCCTGTTTAAAGTATTGATAGGATTATTAATTAAATCTTCTAAACACTGTGGAAAGAGTAGCCTGGGCAAATGAGCCTAAATTCCTGAAAAATACAATAACAATTAATTACATCAGGACAATCAATCACTATTTATTTCTCAGTCAATAAGAACCATAGCTAATGGCTGACTAAGCTCAATTAAGGTTTGATAAAGTACTAGCTTTTAAACAGGAGTTAAATTATTAACCCATATTGTTTGATAGCAGGATCAACAATAGGCCACGGCTTAGTTTCTCAATGTAAATCCCCTCTCAAAATGTATACATTTTGAAAGCAAGACTCAAAGTCCTGTGTTTTCTTAGGTGGTTGTCAATCTGGGGTTTTATTAAAGACTTTTTCCCTTGCTGGATTAAACGGAGAAAAAGCTGAAAGATAAACCCTTGTGGTTCTTTCACATCTGTTAACCTAATACCCAGTTGAAACACTTCTGATATCCAGACTAATCCCTGGGGAAGTAGAAGGAAATTTTCCTTTAATTTAAAGAGGACTCCTATCCTCAGTAGACCTACTTGCTTTGTGACCGGTGGGAGACATCTGGCCACCTTTGGGTTGGTAGAAGGGGTTTGCCTAGGAGGAAGCACACCGCTGGAAAGACGTTTCATGATGTTTCACCAGCCCATTAATGTTCCCATTCTGGTTGTCAGACTCACTTGTTCCTGTCATCAGATTCGCACCTCCCACATTAAAGAGAGAAAAAAATCAGAATTTTAGGGTCCATGCCATGCTAGAATTCTGCTGCACCTTAGTTTTGGGCACTGGGTGATTCTGGCACCTAAAGTTTTATTGAATATATAATATATATAATGATGCCTTTGCAATTTCTTGTTAGAGTCCCTTCCTACTTCAGCAAGCTTGGTTTTCTTTCAATATTAACTGGTTTGAGGGTTTTTTTTAGACGTAGTTTAAGATATTTATAAGAAGTCAAAGTGTTTCTTTTTGCATTGACTCTTTTTACTGGCCTAGAATAGAAGTCATTGTACTGTAGAGCTACACAAATTACAACTGCTAGCAGAACTTGCCCTGGGGATATTCAATAGGTCAACTAAAATGCAGTTTCTCTTTCTGAATCATGACCCTTTTTTTTTTTTCTTGCCCTCCCCATGATATAGTCAAATATAAAACTGGAGCAAAAAGTTTGTTGATAGCACCACTCTTTGCAGAAGAGCTGCATCTCTTACCTTTTGTTTTCCTTTGGCCCTTGGTGTCTTTTTAGGGCATCCAACACCTATACTGGTGTTGTCTCTTCCTTCAAGCACATCATTATCATTTTACAGAGGTGCTGAAGGTCTTTACTGGATGAAGTATGAGGTTGGGGAAATGCACTTCTGAAAACACTGATGCTATTGTTTCAGTATATGGATTTAATCTTTACTGGCTGCTGTGGCTTTTGATTTGAAAATACAATCTCCAATGGCTCATACTCATGATCATGTCTTAGGATATCATGTCAGCTAAGCTGTGGTAATTGCATCTGTCGCAGCAAATACAAAATAATTCAACTGCATTACTGTGAAAAAAAGTTTAAGGTACAGCAAGAGCCTGAACATAGGTCATTTTAATTTGCTAACCTGCTCCCATGTCTGAACAATCATAGAATCATAGATTGACAGAAAGGTTTGGGTTGGAAGGGATGTTAAAGCTCATGTAATTCCACATCATGGGCAGGGACACACCTTCTACTATACCAGGTTGCTCAAAGCCTCATCCAGCTTGGCCTTGAAACAATCTGATAGATCACCTCTAGTATTCGTGAAGCAAGTACAATATTCTGTGATTTCACCACACCACCATAAATAAAAACTGATATTCTCTGAATTGATCACAGCATAGCACGACATATGAAACAGATGCACAACTTGTGTAAACTGCATTTTTTAATCCTCTCTTGCAGGCTGAAATGGGTGAGATTTCCCATTCCCTTTCAAAGCAGGCCACCTAGTGCTTGCAGAGCTTCATCACACTGAGAAACCTACTGCAAACACCTTCGTTCACTCCCTTTAAAACATGGAGCTGCTCACCTACTTTTCAAGGCCTACTATGCCAAAATGCAGCTTGAAAGAACAGAAATTTTAGGTTGTGATCTCACACGTCTGTTTCCTGTCTTGCTCGTTGCTACTTAACTTAGCTCCAGCACTGTTTTCTGTGGGACCTTGCTGTCAACCAGTGTAACTCCCTAACAGGGTCAAGAAGAGGCAACAACTAAGCCAACATAGTAGTGATCTTCTGAGTTAATGAACTGCATCAAGTGATAGAAGCATCTAGGCCCAAGGAGGAGGTAGTACTGGGAGAAAAGAGGAATGACAAAAAGAGCATGATCTTCCCCTTTCACCACCAGCAAGCTGGCAGAAAACACATCCTCAGGTTCACAAGAGAGCAGAATGAAGTAGAAACACTGACAACTACTCCTTCTCCAGAATGACACCAAAGCACTATTAGTGGAGAGAAAAAGACCCGGTCCCTTACAAGTGCTATTAAAAAATCATGAGCTAAGTGGTTTCCATACTGGAATGTGACATCTGCAAAGAGAAAAGCATAGCTTGGAATGACGTTACTAATTCTGTAGCTGTCTCATTCCACATCTAACCAGTGTCCTGGGTAGATACTTATTCACAACGTTTTGCTGGAGCTTTCCTTCCTAATCCCAGTGAGACAGAAGGAGAAAACCCAACCATCTGCCGTCATTAAGAATCCTATGGCACTTCTCATAGTGTGACTAAATTCTGGTGATGGTCAATCCTGTCTGAATTTTGCATTGGATAACTTGGATAAATCTCTCAGTGATCTGAAGTGAAAGGTGAGTTTTGGGTTTTTTGTGCATGTGTGAGAACTGTAAATACTGAGCTACTCAGCCCTGGATATGTATAGCAAAGCCAAATTCAGCCCTGCAGGGCTGCCAGTGTATTTGACAACATTCTTCTTGGGTTGGTTGTTTATTTCCCCATGGATTTAGCCTTTCAGTTAAAGTGAATAAATCAGTAATTTCATATTCTAAACTGTTTTTAAAGAAGTGCAGGGCTCTTACTTTCATTTTTTTGAAAAAAAAGAAAATCTAACATTAGCTAGAGGATCAAATCCACAGCACTAACAAGAACTTTTGTAGAAACCCTGAGTCCCAGAACGTAAAACTTGAGAAAACTATTAAATGTTGATAAAGGTATAAAAAAGTTATCAATAAATGTTTTCTATATTGGGTCTTCATCAGATAATGGGCTCCTTCATGTTACACATCTTTTCTTAACTACTGTCAGAGACAGAAAATGGTCTGGGCTGTTGGATGTGGCATGGAAATGCTGACATTGCTACTGTGGTAGGAAATCTAATAGAAGATGAGGTCTAAACAAGCTTTTTGTGGTCATAAATTTCAGAAAATTTCAATTTAATTTAATAAAATATTGAAGCAAGCTTTGCATTCTTGAAGAGCAGTGTGGCAAACTGTACTATATACTCCTGCATCTGTGCTTTGTGCAGCTTCTTCTCAGGTATTTCAAAGGAGACTTGTTATGTCATGCCAACTATTTTGTCACTGGTAAAAATAGCACATGCATAGATGGACCAAAATAAAGAAATAAATAATCTGCAATCATGCTCCCCAAGGCTTTGTCCTGTTGGCAGAACTCTACTTTTGACTTAGGATCATCTCACATCAGTTCTGTGTCATCCATGGTTAAAGGCTGTTGAATGAATAGAGAGGTGTTGTGTGATCACACATCAGATGAATGTCGGAGAGGTTTTATTTATGTAATGAATATAGTAAAAAAAGCAAAACATCAGTCCTTTATGTATACAAGGAACATTAGTATTTTTAAATTTGTTTTTTCTTTCTAATGAATCAAGACATACTTTACAAAGATCCCAACACCTACCACCACGTCCTCAGGATTGCTCTAGATGACTGTTGAAGTGTTTTGGAGCACAGAGGGAGGAGGGTGCAGTTCACAGTACCTTTAAACTCACTTTCTGCCTTCTCCCAGATGATTCTGAAGACTGAGGGAGCGCAGTGGTCTGTCTATAAGGTACTCTCTTCCTCAGTCCACAATGCACACTTCCATCTCTGACAAGCCTCCTTCACCTGCAGTGTGCAGCATTATCTTTCCTGAGCAGAACTGGAAAACACCCAGCCTGAAAATTAAAGGCCTCAGTGGAACACTTGATTTTAATGAATCTAAGGTATTTTCTTTATCACAGTGTGTATTTTTCTCTCACATATACTGCCCTCAAATATACCATATAGTTATGCTAAGCTGCAACTTGTTATTTATATTAATTATAAATATTAATTTCCATTCAGGAAATTTTTACAAAACCCTGTCTCAGTGATGTATAAAATGGAAATGAAGTTTGCTTAGAAACTCAGCCTTAACATTATCAATATATATCAAGTTTCTGCATTCTCAAGTGCTTTTACATAGAAAGTCATCCTCCCTTGGCACACCTAAAATAGAACGGGACAAAACCGTAGAATCATAGAACACTTGGTTGAAACAAAATAAATGCCTTGAATTAAAAACAAACAAACAAACAAACAAAAGGCTATAATTTGTACTCTGGATCCTGGCACATGTCCCATTTCTCGGGTTTAGGCTCTTGTCCCACTGCATACCAGCCATCAGGAGGGGACTTGTGTGTTCTAATGCTTTGCCTTATAAAAAAAAGCTCTACTTTTTGCCATAAGGAAAATCAACCGTTGAAAGCTGCAAAGGTCCCAAGGGTTCCCCCTCCACGGAGGATGAAGGAGGCAGGAGGAGTAAGTGTGTCTTCAGGCAAACTTGCCTCTCCAGAGCCAGAGAGAACTATGGTGGGAAGGCAAAACATTCGACTATTTCCTAAGGAAAGCTGCATGCAAGCTCCTCAGTGATTCCTCTGAAATCCTGAAGTTCTTCCCCACACAAGCCATTCGTATCAATTGCCTTTCCACCATAAATAACGCTTTTGATGCCCTGAAAAAAATCAACATCATTTTGCTGATGAATAAGCTAAATCAGACAAATGCAACTTCATTTTCTGATACAAAAAATTTAAAGTTAAGCTTGTAGGGGAAAGGAAATCCATTTCCATTTTTCTACTTTGGTGTAATGTGTTTTAGAGGGTATATTACTAAAGAATCCATTATCAGTACATTATTGTAACTTACCCTTAAGTGGCTTTATTATACTATTAACTTCATCTCATAAAGGATTAGATAGTTCTACATTTATGATTATTGTAGATTTTTAAGCATAATGTAAGTATTATAGAGGCTTCAGACACTAATTTCTTTCCTGTACCACATCTTCACTGCCCCTAAAGAACAGAAAATCACAGTCAGTCAATCTCTGCCTAACTTTTTAGTAGCAGGAAAACACTTAAACTTTTTGATTGCCATCTCTCACGATAACCATCTTGCAGGGACAGACATCAACATTTCCATGTATTCAAAGCTGATAAAATGAAAAACTGATAGTAATTCTGGAAACTTTTTGGCAGATAATGAAAGAATTTATTTAATGCTTTTATAATACAGCTTTCAGGATCAAATTCTGACTTATCTATAGCACATCTGCTTTATTACACAACATGTGACCCGGGCAATTATCTGAAAGCAAATATTAATTCTCATTTTCCATTCATTTATAGACAGAAAAGTGTCTTATCAGTTGTCAGTGATGACACATTGTCAAGGTTCACACAATTTGATTTTAATATACCTTATTACATTTTTGAATATTCCTAATGTTTCTTATGACTGAGCAAGCAATAGATCATTCACCTTTCATTTATATACATATTTCCACAGCTTTAAAGCATCAGTGACCACGAAGAAGAAACTTTCAACAGACCTAAAAAAATATTTTTCTTAATTAAAAGAATAACATAATTAAAATAATAACATAATTAAAATAATAACATAACTGGCACATGGTTTAAAGTACCCAGATAAGAATTTTAAGCTATGTTTGACTCTTGAAAAACATAACTTACAGGCACAATCAAGTGAGCTACAACTATTGATAATACCCTGGAACTTTTTTGTTGCTCTGCCACAGGTGCTTTATTTGCTGTATGTCACATTTTTGCAAAAAGGAAATAAGCAGACTTGTTCTTATAAGCTATCATCTGTTCCATTCACGTGCTGTCTTACCGGTCAGAGCAGGTCATGGGGCTGCTTCTTCCAGAAAGTGCCACGCTTGCTTTTTTTCCAGCTGCACCTTGACTTAATGACAGAATATTGTAGATCGTACTATGATCATTATCTACGTATCTCTAGATGTAGAATTTCTTAAAGTCATTCCTATTTAGAACCAGGTTTATTTTCTCATTACTCTGCCCATTCCATTACTGATCCAACAGACTTCAGATGCTGTGCTCCATATATCAGGAGTACGTGGGGTAATCGTCACTCCCAATACTTTAGTTAAACTAGATGTGTTCTGGAAATACATTTCAGATGTTGTTTTCATTCTACATTTCTGCTGTGATCAGCTTCAGTGACAGTTGAGAAATCTGACTTATTTGGTTCTCGATAGGCTGTGTAAATGTAACATTTCTGAGCAGAGAAATTTTCCTGGAAAAATTTCACTGGAAAAATGAAACAGCCTTGAGCAAAGGTAGCTCAGAAACAGCTACTAAGAAGTCTTACAGTGGTAGGGAAGAACTCACAGTGTTTATTTCAGGCATTTCTATTCTTTGTGTATTTCTGGACAGGATTTTCTGTCTTCAGTGATTTGCAGTCCTTGGAAAGAAGTGATACTGTGGCCAGTTTTCACAATGGCAGACACCCTGGGTAATAATTCCCTCTTTCTCTCTGATAAGGATTTTCAGGATTCTTTGTAGCACAGTAAGATTTCTTACAACCACACGGATGGAGGATTGAGGCATTCCCTCGTTTGTCTTAGGTGACTGATTCCTTGTCACTCCTACTTTCTTTTGATTTTTTTGAGAGAACTGAAAATGAAGTTTGGTAGAAGCTATTAATACTCCTGTTATTGCTTAAAACGTGTCACCAAGCGGTATAACGATTTGGAAGTTCCCTTCAATATTTTGATGGGAAAGACTGTAACACTTTCATTAAAATGCACCCGTGTTTAAAGAGCATTTCCTTTATATTCTGAGTCAGGGAGGAAATGAAATAATCTCTGAATATGTGGCAACACTGAGGAAATTAAGAATAAGAGAGACTTAAATGACAGACGACAGCAGTTATTTGTGTGTGGAATATAAAACCAGGCAATCCAAATGGACATATTGATTGCGACTGATTTAAACCTTAAACATATGCTGAAGTTATTGCCTCTGAAATGAAGAGCACATTTTAAGATACGTTGCAGCAATGCACGTTGAATTATATAACAAATGCATCAGGAATGAAGAAGAAAGCACACCACAAATAAAGAATAAACTCTGTAAAAACAGGAATAAAATCAGCTGTGCATAGAAAATATAAAGGTCAATGAAAAGCAAAGTAACTGCCATGAAATTAATTTAGAATCCAGATGGTAAGAGGATGGGATCCGCCAAGACTGCTGTAGCATCTCCACAGTAGCTGAATTTGAGAGAGAAAATAAGAGTCAGGTTATTCGCATGTGGAAGGAACAAGATTTGAAATGTAGCTCAGTAAAGCATCTGTTGTTCCTCTGATTTCACAGCAGGAGTATTAGAGACTACTTAAATAGATGAAGTTGCAGAAAATTTAATTACCACTAAGCATTTAGGAGGGAATTCATTGTTCCCTGGAGTTACCACAGCTGAAGTAATAATTGTATATGACTTCTCTGGGCTTTAAAGATATGCAGCAGCTGGTTGGAAACAAATGAGAGAAGTGCACAGAGTGTACAGTATCTGCAGGTTTAAGAAACTATGAGCTTTATCCTGCAACAGAAATTATCTAAACATTTGGAAAAAGCAGCTGATACCTTTTATGATGATACCAGAACCGTAAACTGCAGGAAGGCAAAAATGTAAGTTGTTTGGGTTTTTTTTCCCACTTGTCTGATACATTTTCCAATAAAATACCAAAAGGAAAAATAACTGGATTATTGCAAGAATTCCACAATAATGTTTAAGGTTACATTTGGCAAACTTAGCACTTGAGCACAGCTAGTTCTGACAATGAAGGGGGTCTCCGTATTGGTGATGGCCTCAGCATTGTCAACTACCCAGTAAAGAACAGTATGTTTTACCTAGTTCAGAAAATATATTTGCCTTATTATTGCATTTTTGGCAAGTTCATCCTAACAAATACGGACTGAAGACAATAAGACAGTGTGTTACCTGATAGCAGACATAAAAGTTTATTTCAGACTCACAGTGTATTGTCTACAGTAACCGTACCTTAGCAGCTGTACCCAAGCAGATACTAGAATCATAGAATGTTAGGGGTTGGAAGGCACCTCAGGAGATTGAGGACTATTAGTTATTGCTAATAACTGGCATGCAGTGTTATTTGAATAACACTAATCACAAAACAAGCAATGAAGGACACTCTGTAAACTCCCTTGTGGGCTTGGATACCATCCCTCATCCTTAAGGAAAAATTCATTCATTTAATCAGCTCATTCTAGCAATAAATGTCTGCACAAATCACAAGGCAAAAGCTGAAGAAATCCCTAAGGAACACAAAGTGCAGTAAAGTTACATTCTTTTCTGACAGCAGTCAGTTATGGAGAGGGTGTTTGACCATTTTCTAATTGAACAGATTGGCACTGGAAATCCTGGATCATCCTGGTTCCATCAAAACTTTCTACAGAAGCTTTTAAGCCGTGATCTGGTTGTGGCTGCTGCCCAGAAAGCCAACCAAGCTGGCTGCTTACTGTAGCTCAGCTGACTGGTTATCTAGCTCCCTGGCAATATGCCGGCAGCTCACTTGGTTTCTTGGCTCCCCAGGCTTGTCAGCTGGCAGAGAAATAGCTTGTTCCATTTTTGCCAGAAAGGCTGAAGAGCCAACATGTTTTGTTCCAGCGCTCAATGAAACAAAATATTGACAAGCTGGAATTTCCTGTGGAATAAAAATTTCACATCCCAGCCAGCTCCAGTTATTATTGTATGCTCTTGTGTAACACAGCGGCTGCGTTATCGCATCCTCTAAGCAAACACAATGCACAGAAAGGATGTGAATCCAGAGAGCCTTCCAAGCCTTTGGATAAGAATCTCAAAGCATCTGAAACCATCTCTATGCAGTACAATGCACCTTTTGATAAGGTTAGTTTGTGATGCTTTCCATTTTGAATTAAAAAGCCTATTAAGTTGGCTCTGAGAACTTGTTTGTCAGCAGGACATGACCGGCCAGCTGAGGGATGAATTTGGTACATGGTCTCTAGATTACGCCCTTTATGCCCTGTATTGTTTCAGAAGATGATTTATGTAGGTTACAGATTGAACTCCAGGGTTACAGATTGAACTCCAGTCAACGGTTAATAGCTGCAACATAGCTACATTTATAAAGATAGGTTTTCACTGTTGAAAAAAGGAGTTAAAATATCCATGAACATTCAAATAAAAATAACTTCTCAAACGTCACTGGAAACAACAGATTCGTGAAACATCCAGTGAAAAGAAACCAGAAAACGCTGTCACATTGTACCATGTCATAAATCAGATGCTTGTCAGAGACAAATGCCATGGTCGAGCCCAGGCCAAAGATTCATGACAGGATGACTAATGAAATTATGCACTCAGACGAAGAGTACCAGTTTTGTAGTTGGTAGGCGTGTCAAGTGTTTTGAAGGAGATGTTGAGCAGGGTCTAAATGGCAAAGCAAGTCAGCACATGGGTATGCACTCAGTGGCAAAACAAGCCCATTTAAGCTGTTTCCACTCTCGCTTGCCTCTGTGGCATCCCCAGTGGCACGCTGACACATTTATTATGTTGGTGAACGGGATCAGCAAAAAGGAAGGAAAGCAGTTTGTCTTCTAGTCTTCTCAGTTCAATCCCATTTACTGCCTGATTACACAAATATTCATGCTGGCACAGCCCAGGAGCAGGTAGCGGGGCTGGGGAGCAGCAGGGTATGTTACAACCAGATAAACTACTACAAGTCATTCATGAAATTATTATATTATGAGCTATAGATTATTTCTTTTTTTTCAGGAGGGTGGGGAAGGGAACAGTATCAGTCACAGCAGAGCCTTCCCAGCTTACTACAAGGAGATGAATGGAAAGGCTTACCCAGGTTTTGAGATAAGAATTGTGCGCTCTGCCTCCTGTTAAAGGCAGGAATACAAAGACAAGAAATTACCTATCTGCCTTTTGAGAGGGCAATTTGTATTATTATAAATTACATCAGTGTAGTTTATTGGATGGAATGTAAAGTCTT
Organism: Chloroceryle amazona; assembly: GCA_027560015.1. NCBI lineage: Eukaryota > Metazoa > Chordata > Aves > Coraciiformes > Cerylidae > Chloroceryle > Chloroceryle amazona. The sequence continues at coordinate 61,246 of JANHFX010010441.1, forward strand.
GCCTGAACTTAATAAAGCTTTAGCTATACAGGGACATTTTTCCAAGGTAGAATCCTAAAAATAACAAACCATTGACACAATCATGCAACTGTGTTTCATGTACAGGGGGGGGAAATTCTAAGGGACTAGTAAAAAAAATGGATTGAAAATGACCATAAAGTCACAAACCAGCTCTTCATCTCCTTTTATAGAACTGGCATTCAGTACCTTAGAGAGATGACATACAAGTCAGTCTGAGACAATCTTTCAATAAGTTGCTTCAAGCCAGTGATCCTGGAAACATCAACCTTAAAAGACAGGTGCAGACAGTGACTCAGGGTAAGTTCCAGGGACATAACACTATTTCTGACAAAAGGCTTCTAAAGATGCCCATTTTTGACACTGAAAGAGCAAGCAGAAGACACCATTCATCCAGCTTTGCCTGAAGCTTACTCCCCTCATCAGGCCTGATCCTGACACACACACACAGACTGACATCCCAGCTTGGCCTTGACCCATCCCGGTCCCCATGCAGGTGCTCGATGCCCTAGGACTGGGGCTGCTCCTGGCTTGCCCTGTTCCCTGGCTGGGGGCGGTGGGATGAGCTCCAACTGGCCAGGCCCTGCCCTGAAAAACTGAAACAGGACACAAAATACCAGATCCCAGAAACTGATACTCTATTCTCTATTTCTTCATAATTAGCACAAATTTGGAGACGTATTGGCTGGCCAGCCAAATATCCTGTGCTTTTATATAGGCAGGATCTAAATCAATCGGGGAAAAAAAAAATAATAATAAAAAAAAATCACTATTTTAAATCTATCCCCATATTTATTAATTTATAAAAAAACTTTTTTTTTTTTTTTTTTCTGACAATGGTGTGCTGTGTGTTATGTTTCATAGCTTCCTAATGGTAAATCTTGATTTTTTTCCCAAGGTTTTGGCAGGGAGCCATAGCAACTCATTATTCTGAACAGTCTAAGGGGAATTATGAAACAAAGGGAATAAAAGGCTTGCATTTATTTTTAAAGCATGCTTTCTCATGTTTACATTGCTTCCAGATCTATTTTGCTTTAGAAATTTTTTACTTACTGTAAATCTTAGGACACAAAAATCAACAAATCCCTCTTACAGAATTTTTAGTTATCACAAAGTATTTTGAATGAAGGAGTTGGTCAAAAAGGATTATTTTCTTTTTATTTTTTTAACCAAAGATGTGCAAAACTGTTAGTTTTTTACTCAAACAACAGTGTATTTCCAAGCCAGGCTTGGGCACTACCATGATGATTATCTTGAGTTAGATTTGATTCTCTTACTTTTAATTTCTCCCCATCCCATAGGGACCTGTGGACCCTGGGAATATGAGAAGCCCTTTATTTGTCCCACTTAGCTAACACCGTGACATACTTCAGAACCACTAGTCCTCTGTTGTGTTTATCTGCCTAGCCTGTGCCTGGTTTGCAGGCTTTTTCACACAGCTTACTAGTTTTTAGGGTAAATTAAAATGTATTTTGTATACCTGTTGGAAAAATGACTGGCTATGCATCCTCTGCCTTCTGAAGTGCCTAAAATGATTACACAATGCAGAAATAGCCTATGATCACAGACTAGACAGAAATAAAAGAGCCACAGCTTCAGTAAAAACAGAAGCTAGGCAGAAGCAGGAATTATCCAGAAAAGTGATGGAGATCCAGTGGCAAAAGTTCTCAGATCCTTTTTACAGGGCTCAAGCTGTATCCAGAAGAAAGATGCTACTTGTGAGGAAGTCAGGGCAGACTTTGTCTGTCTTTCTCTCTGTTAAAGTGGGCAGGTTAGACTTTGAGATCCCCCAGTACTGAAAAAGCTTTAAGGCTAGTATCTATTTTTTTTTTCCTCCCTACCCCCTCCTCCAGTATACAGGTTTGGATTCTGGCTGAATTCAACTCTGGGGACTTCTTTCCTGTCTTCCAGAAGCTGTTGCAACCACATTCTGCCTTGTCTGCACCTGTAGCCACAGCGGAACTCTGGTTCTGTTGGTGTTCCTCCTGAGGTTCATTCCCATATACTGAGTCTCGGAAACGCCTGACCAGGATGTGGGAGCCTCTCTTTTGGGGAGGGACAGCATGGTTAGGCCACAGACTTCCACTATCCACTCAATACACTTCCTCCATTGTGCCCTTGTTGTGGCCAGGTGAGCGTCTGAAGGTGCTGTTGCTGAAATGGGAAGCTACATGAGATTACTGTTTCCACACAAAGAAATCCCCGTACAGTTAAATGCAGATCTCCATCGTAACTCGAGGATTGGAGAATCAGTTGTGTATTTGCTGGGCTCAATAGCACCCGACGCACAGAGGACGCCGGCGGCGTTGAGATGAAAAACGAGCGGTAAGGGAGCAGTGTTCTGCCGGTGACTCGTCTGCCTGTCACCAGACCGTAGCCCCTGTCCCATCCCCATCCACCCTGCTGAGCCAGCCAGCCAGCTGGAAAGTCAACCGAGCCCGAGAGGCTTTCTCGAGCAACCAGAGGCAGGCCTCCCGTCCGGACTGACCGGGCAGGAAGGACCCACCTCGCAGGCACACAACTTCCCGAGGGCTTTGCGAAGCTGTAACCACCGTGCCAGGCACGGGGAGCTGCGCCGAGAGCTGCCCCCAACCGCAGCAGGTCTGAGTCCTGGCCATGCCGACCCACACTGCTGCTGGGGGTGGCACCGAGCGGGACCGCTGCGGCGGCTGCCCGGCGGCCGTGCTGAGGAAAGGGAGCATTTCCAGCCAGCCCGGCCCCGCTCCGACACCCAGCCAGGGCAGACCTGCCAGGGGCACTCCCCTGGGGCGTGCCGGGCCGCGCTACCGAGCGGAGCGCCCAGCACACGGCACAGAGCCCGGCTAACGGCCGGGGAGCGGGAAGGGGGGGGACAGAGGACGCGCGCAACTACCCCAGGTGGCGCGAGCACAGACAGCAGGGGTACGCGCACCCCAGCGGCCCCGCCCTCCTGCAGCCCCTTCCGGGGCGGTCTCCAACTCCTGCCGCCGTCACGTGATACCCTGGAGGAGCGCGAGGCTT
>JANHFX010010442.1:0-26976 GCA_027560015.1 Chloroceryle amazona
TGGGTGCCCCTGCTGGGTGGAGCAGGGGGGTGGCACCAGAGCATCTCCAGAGGGCCCTGCCAGCCCCCACCATGCTGTGACTCTGAGGTTCTGTAAGATATTGATAAAGTTTAAAAGAGGACAGAGAAGTCTCTCAGCTGCACTGCTGTGCTGCCTTCTACGCCATCAACAAGCTGGGTGTGGAAAGAGAGAAAACCCAACAACAGCAAAGGCTGAACTGCCCCTTTTACTCTGATCCTTCCCTTAAGGCTTCGCTGAGCCAAACGAGCAGCAGGACAGCATTGTGAAGAGCATATGGTATCTCACCACACCAGACACAGCTGACATTCAGTGGTATTTGCACTAAAGAGCACATTTTCCCCCAAGCTGCAGATTGCAAGAAAAACCCAGAAAACAATGATTTTAACTGAACAGCTCGACCAGTGAGCATTCACCATGTTTCAGATCTGTCAGTGACACAGAGCCCACGGTTTGCAAGCATGAGTAGTTTACCACTCAACCATCCGTTATTTCCTCCAGCTCAACGCCTACTTGAACGCATGCACTTCTGAATTCTCTGAACAGCTCAGGATTTTACTGTGGAGACCAAATTATCTGATTCTCACTTAACCCCAAAAGGAGGAAGTCTATGAAATGGTCTTTTTTTGAAAGCATATGGTAAAGGATTTTGTATTGCAGAGTATTTTGAAAACTGACAGGTCTTAAAATAGTTGACTGGAAAATGTATTTTCTCTGTACAATTGTAATTTTGAGGATTATAATTTGAATATTAAAGTTACAGTCCTGGGAATTACAGAGTTTGTGAAATCAACATCTTCATTCTTTTATCAAAGTTACAATGCCCTATTATTATTATATTTAAATTTTAATCTTTGACAAGTCTGGAGTAAATGGTAGGCACAGCACCAAAATCAGTTCAGCAACAGAGATAAAACGCAGGAGCCTGAGTTGTTCGACCCAGCAAGCACTGTTTAATCCTTAAACACTCGAGCTTCATTTTGACCTTCTGCAGTCTCAGTGTCTGGGAGGACAACTCTGTGAAGGGGACGATCATCGTGAGATGGTCACCCTTAGGCTAGGGAGAAGAGGACTACATGCTCTCCCAGCTGGACATAAACCTGGCATTAATGCCAGCACTAATATGTCTGTGAAGATGGAGGCACAAGCGGGGCATGCGGCAGAAAATGGTGAAAACAGCTGCGGTGAGTTCTAGTTTCACTGGTCGGCATCAAAATAAGGGGCTTTCTTAGAAAGAAAACATTGTCTTTTGAAACCGTAGTTTCCTTTACAATTAAAGCAAAGCAAAAAATGATTCTGCCAGAACCTCATCAGTTACGTGCAATGAGTTTAACGAGGTCAGTGAAACTGAGAAAGGAATCTCGAAATGCAGGGCACGAGATGTCCCCGTCACAGGGCACACTCCTGTACCAGCATCGGGGCCAGTCTGCTTGGACTGCGACGTTCACTGCCAAAGCCGCGCTCGGCTATGCACTAGACAAATCTAACGACCGGGAAACCTCCCAGGAACACCAACTGACTCTCAGGAGGGAGCTTTTCTCAGCGCGGCCAACACAGGAGTCTGCCGTTCCCACCTGCCTCAGCAACGAGCTTCCACACGAGGTATACAATGAAGCACTGTACCCAGTGCAGAGCAACGCACGGGGAACTGGTTTGCATTAGAAACAAGTCAGAAAAATGCTAGTGGGCCTTAGGTCTATGTACCAATCGACAACACCCAGGCGTCATTTTGCCTCCAGTACACGCGCAGCTCCAGGAACCGGGACGGTTCCAAAGGTCACGCAGTACAACAGCGAGCATCTCCTCCTCACCACGAGGCCTGTTAGATCTGAAACACACTCTTAACGATAAAGAATCAGGTTCCCTTACTATGCAGGCTCCTTCGTATCCCTCATTCCGAGAGGAGCTGCCGCTCTGCCACGTGCAGCGCCACCGAACCGACACTCACCATTCTGGCTGGGCTCTCCCTGCTCGGATCCTTTTCTCAGCGGCAGAGCTGCCTCACCCGGCACTCTTGGACTTTCCACATACTTGGGCTTCCTGATGGGACCTGCAATGAGAATGAGCCGAGCGTATCTAATTTTTTCCAGATGGACCACCAGTTTCACTCGTACAGTGTCTATTCCTCCACGATGCACGGGAAGTAGAGGAATTCGTTCTTGCAGACACAGCTGCTACTGTAAAGAGAAGTGAGCTGTTGCACTTTCACTCTTCTGAGAAAGAAACACACTCTTTGGGCTTTTTGGAATGCAAAGCCTGCTGGAGAACAAAACCAGTCTGCGTGCTGTGACAATCCTGAGAAAGGGGCTGTAAAGCAACTGACTTTTTCATGCTCAAGCTTGGGAGAACTTTCAATGGGCCTCCTCTGTTCAGAGCTTTTCTTTTCCGTTATAAAAGGAAGATAATTTTGTTATCGGCATCTCGGAAGCCAGGAGAAAAGGACTAGAGGCAGAGAGCTTGCAACATCAACGCACTAAGCGATACGAACCCGGGTGGTTTACATCGCAGCGTCCTTTCTGCAAATACTGACACGTGCCCTGATCAGGAGTGGTGAAGATGAGTTAAAAAACAACACCCACACGCACACCCCTGCCAGTCAGCGGCTACTGATGGTTGCTGGTTTCATTAAGCACCAGCACTCCCACTTCATGTACGCACTAAATTCACACAGCACCTTCACTATTTAGAAGAATCGTGCACTCACACACGCCTGATACTTCTCAAAAATTAAACTGCTGCTAATGATCCCGTTCTTTGTTAGATACAGTTTAGCAGCAAGCACGGGGAATGTTAAAGCCAGAAGCTCTCTAGGAGAACGGGAACGATGCCTCCCCCTGAAGGCTGACCAGGAGAAGTGTGCAGGTACCATCGCATCAACAGCCTGCTTGCGCTACAGGCGCAGGGTGAAATTCTGGTCTTCACTCAGCAACTGATAGTGCTGACAGGTCGACGGCTACGCTGATGCACAGTGTGTCGTAGAACTGAAACCCCACAGCCTGAAAAACACACCAGCTGAATTTTATATCAGCAAAGGCATTTGCAACCTTAAAAACTGTTGAAAAGCGTGAACAGGGAAACGTGTGCAGTTCCACACTGGAAAGCTAAGGTATTTAAACAGCGTGGGGAATGGAAACAGCAGCAGCAGCAGCGGTACTGAAAACTCAAACCCAAATTTTCATTAAGACAACCCCAATTCCTTGTAATATGTATACTAAAGCCACTTGAGGTGATGGCAGGGATTCATCCAGAAGAGCCTCAGTATGAGCTGGAAGTCCCTCGAAACACAGGCAGGGGCTGAGTTTACCAAAACACGGGACCAGCGGTATTTCTGTGGACTTCCCCAGCCTTGGCAATAGACAGCGATTCTCCCTCCTGATTTAAATACAACCTTTTGTTATCTCACAGAGCTACAACCTCAGGGGCTCTCTAACATCACTGCAAGAGTAGGAAAGGAAGTTTCCTCACTGGAAAATATGTCTGACATGCAGCACCCAAATGATTTTTAAATAAATACATCAGGCCCCAGTGACAAAGCACAAGTGAAAACCATTCTACTGCCAGCATCTCGCTCTTGCACCTGGCGTGTTTGTGCATTACTCACCATTTTATTCTTTCTATTAATAATAAAAGCAGAGTCTCAAAAGCAAGCATGCAGAACTCGGCCTATTTCATGAAGGTTGCTTCTTGTGATACTCCACAGAATCCTGGATTTGCAGTTACATGGTCACTTGGGTTGTTTTTTTTTAATAACATCAAAGAACCTCAAAGCTGAGTTCTGTCACATTCAAATAGGAGAAGCTGAAGTGCTGGAACTCAAAAACTGCATTGTATCTGTATTGTTACAGAACAACACATTAGATGCTGCCTGATTGAGAAACCATGCATTTCTAAGAAGAAAGGAGTGGAAGTGCCAGACTGAAAAGATGATTTTACAAATACAACCTCATTAGTGAGGAGATTTATGTAACGAGCTCGGTTCTCTCATTTCCTAAGGAAACCAAGCTTAAAAAACAGAGAAAGGGGCTTAGTTATCAAGCTACTAAGCAAGATCTTTCCTTTCGCAGCAGTCTACGAACGTACCAAATAGAAGCAGAAGTCTCATGGCACGATAGAGTTCCAGCAGATGAAAGGCTACTGGTAAATTCCCAGTGATTTTTCACTCTTCCTGAAGCTGACATTTGTCTGTCATGATGATGCCTCAATGTCTACAGCTACTTATTCTTGTAGTATTCATGGAGAGATGTGACTGCATCTAAGTACCCAGAGGTGCTACTGCAGCATTTGACAACTGGGCGACTTTTTAATTGCTTGCACCAGGAGATTTCAAGGCAGCAACGAAGGATACAGCTGGCACCTTTCCTTAAGTCAAACATACAAAACATAACCAAAAGGTAGAGTTTTCTCTCATCTCATTAAACAACAACAAAAATCCAACCTCAATAACAACAGAAAACTACTGTTAAAATAAAAGAGCCTCCAATATACTGGATTCCCTCCTCCTGGTCTGCAGCCTCCCTTGCTAACAAAGGCAACCCCACTGCCAGAGCACTGGAGAGACAGCAGGGCTGATGCTGACTGTCCCACATTGCCCTTGATAAGGTGTTTTTCACGTCTTATTTGGGTCTTCAAATCCAAGGGCACGCTGAAGTTCCCTGACACATCCCACACTTCAAGAAACCACAGACACCGCTGCTGTGACACGAGCAGTGGTGCAAAGTGTCCCATCCTTCCCTGGGGCAGCAGTCTCAGATGCTACCTGAAAACTACACTGATTACTTGCTCCTTTTCACGAGTACTTCAGGCTGATGAGTGCTTTGAAAGTCCAGGTGCAACTCTCCCCGTTTCAGCCTTGGGCTCCCCAGGGTGACACACCGTCCCTCCGCACTGCGGCTCACCCAGAAGAGCGTGGCCTGTGACACCACAGACCCACCTGCGTTATGCCCCAGGCACGATCCGCACAGAGCTGCTGGACCGACGTGTTCTCTCAGATTTCTGCCTAACGCTGGAGTATGGGAATATGGTGATAACCTAATCTCTCAGCTCAGAAATACTAAGTCACGTATGAACATATGCTTGCATCTCTACTCGGATCTAGGGGATGATTAGGGTTTTAAACCCGCGGAGTCACCAGCTATCACCAGAGGGTGCTCTTTCAATGCTATTGCATAACAGAAACAGGAGGCACTGACCCCGGCAAAAGCAGCTAAAAATACATTCCTTTGAAACAAAATCACATTCTTTAAGGAGACAATCATCCAAATGTGTCATTTGTCAGCCAAAGTATAATTAGATGTACCAAAGTTGAACAACAAAAAGCAACCATTCCAAAGGAGCCAGAACGACACCCGGCAGTCATGTAAAGCAGAACAGAATGGAAGTGTCACTGGGATGTATTTTTAGCACTCACACTTTAATCTGTGGAGGAGACCCTTTATTGAATTTTCTTTCCCACAAACTAGTGTGGAAGTGACTTACAGTACTTCCAAATCTGATATTGCAATAATTAGGAAAAAGTTAGTTTATTTTTGTGCACAAATCTGGAAGAGGACACATGAATTAATCCATGCATGAAAAAGGACCCATTTAAAAGTGAACTGGATCTGCACAATGGAAGCTCTTTTCCAAAAGTGGATGGCTGAATCAGGTCTGGTAAAGTACTGTCCCAGATGAAGCTTTTATCAGCAACAAAAGGCGGAGAAGAATCTAAGTTAGGGAAGACACAGGTCCCTGGTACACGTTTCCTGACTTAAGCTGTTTATCATTTCCCCAGTCAGAAGTGGTCACTTTCTACGTACCAGTTCTGGATGGATTTTCCTTCCAAGAATTTATCCCGGCCTTTCTTTAATAATCTGCACCATCCACAATTAACCCAACATTGCATGAGATAGTAATTATACAGTCTCCTTTTCCCACTAATTGTCTTCCTTCCATGCGGAAAATTACCAGCCCATTCTACTTAAATACTTTCTCTGTCAGAGGGCTTCCACACCTTCAGTCATTCCTGCGGCCCTTCTCTAGCTCTCTCCTAGATGTACAGTCAATTTCTTTACGATCTAGTGTTCCCCTGGTCATTTTTACTGCTTTCGATTGGAGAAGAGATGATTTTCCACAAGATTATTGTGGTTTGCACCTCTGCCCTAATCCTCTGAACTCTTTCTCCCCCATCAGCATGAAGTGAATCTGTAGCTGCACCTGTCCCGATGCAGGGCTTTGCCCCACGCCAGGACCCTGCTCTTGGGTAGCTTACTGCCGGCAGCAGGAACTGCTTCCCGGTGCTCTCGAGGTCGGTGTGCAACACTGAAGCCTTAGGTGAAACCAGCTCTCTTACCCAGGCTGGTCTCAAGTATCAGGTTTGTTTAATTTAAACTTTAATCTAAAAACTAACTAAAAGTTCTGTTGCACATTTATGGAAGACTCTTCCAGCGGTCATCTTTGGCATTCACTGATGTCTTTAAAAGGAGAGCTGCCTCCTTTCTCTGCTCAAGCATGATCAATAACCTAAGTCAGTGAACATTCACTTCGAGGGCAGCAGCACTATCTTTCATTCGCACCGTAAACCCCAACCACCAGGGTTTCTGGAACCTCCTTTATAATCAGGATTTTCAGTCTTATCTGACCCTCCTGAATCAGAGGACAATCAACCCTTACTGTTTCAGAACATGAACACTGGCTTAGTTGCCCACCTGCGAGATTACCAATCCACGGAACAGTCACCCTGGTTTTACAGCAGAAGAAACTCAACTTACTGTGACAGTTTTTCATTTACTGCTCCCCTTCCCAGAACTGTCCTGCTGACAACTTCTTCCTTGTTCTTTTTGTTTCTGCTCTTTCATCCACCTCCTCCTCAATGAACTATTTCATTAACAGAGCTTTTGACTCGGCTGCTTTAGTTCTGCCAATAATTGAGGCTCCTTACTAATATAAGATATAGTTTCTCTCTTCCCTCCTTTTATAGTTAGAGTCGAGGACTGAACTGGGGCCAGAAACACTGGTACTCTTCCAAGCTCTTGTCACAAAGAAAAAGCTCCCCCACCTCCTATGCAAATAATTAAAACACAATGTCACTCACAGCAGAGTGTGCAAACAGGGCCGTGCAGCTTTCCGTGTCCCGGGGAAGAAGCCCAGCTCGCTCTGCCTGCTTTTGCCCGTCCCTGTGTTACGAGGTTCTGGTGGCTGACCTACTTGCAGATGGAGGGGCAGAAAAGCAGCTGTGACCACACATGCACTGCTCCAAGGATGCCCCTCTCGGCGTCTCAGTCGCGTAGGTTCCTCCTATAAGCTGCAGTCAAGTTATGGGAGGATACTGCCTTACATATGGCCATCAACACGCCTGGCGTTCCACAGAACCAAAGGCAGAGCAGATGATCACATCTCAAGGGACAATCTTTTCCTCAGCTCCATTCCATCGTTTCAAAGATTATTAAAATATTAATTATATTATTTACAGTGAAAAATACATCTCTGAGTAGTTGCTTTGTCTTCAACTGCAAACTGAGAGGGCTGGAATTTGAATTTTGTTCTACCACTGGTCACAGAACTTCATCACTACATCTTAACTTCGGAATAGTACTTTCAGCTTTCCTGCAACCCTTTCTTCTTTCATCTGCCACATGCTGAAAAATCTTCAGCTTGCTATTTGTAAGTTACTAACACAGAGTGCTTTGAAATCAGCACATTAGTAACTCTCTCTTTTTATTAATCTTGCCCCAGATGCCAGACAGATAATTTATATTAGACCATCTTCCACCAGCTACAGCTTGCTGAAAGCCAAAGGAACAGCACAGGACGTTTCCAGCAGCATCTCCGTCACCCGTCAGGTGTTTGTACAAAAGAGCAATGCACAGGTGCCAATGCATTCACAGCACCTCACAGTCCTCAGAAACCTTTCTCTTTGGCCCTATGTTACAGACAGACACTTGGAAGTCACCGTGAAGATGGCTTTTTGTTCACAATGTGCTAAACGCTGCACACTTTCTGCCAGGGAAACAGCAGCCTGCGCTCTGCTTATAGAGGTGCGTGTCCCTGAACTACTTGAGGGAGCGGGAAGGTTGGGAAGATGCCATCTCAAACATACCTGGAACGCAGCAACACTTTCCCAACTGTAACAAACTCAGCATTAGATCCCGACCTTCACTTAGGCCTTTGGCAGAAATCCTACTCCCCTCTCCATCACAGGGACCTCTCCCTGTCTTTCAAAGATTTTTAGCACACAAATCACTTGCGGAAAGAGACAAAGCAAGAGGATACCATCCCGTGGCTCAACACGTGAACTCTCAAAACCAACCCGACATGATCTGAACATGCGGTGAGATTATTTTAAAATCCTGAAGGGAAAAAATAAATATTGACAGGCAACTTAAACCAGGAATCCATTTTACAAGTGGTATTTACTATCCTGTGGCAATTCTTTCAGCAACACCTTTTCTTCAATTTTAATGTAAAACGAGTCGTTACCCAAGACATTTCTCAGTGCTGACAAGAGACAGCTTTTGACACCCTGTTCCTAGACCTCAGTAAACTTTACAGCAAAGAACCTCAAAACTGCTGAGTGCCTCCACAAGTCAGAGGAATATGGACAGCATCACTTGACGCTCAAGCTCTGACCCGAGCGCACCCAAGTGATGCTAGCGCACTGGAATGAGCTATATGTGCAGAACACCGATAAGGAGGGAACCAGATGCAGCACCTTATTTAGCCAGGCTCACACACAAGTATGCGGTCATTGCTAAGGGCACGACCGCTGAAAATTAACAAGTTTCTTGTCACAACTTGAGCAACAATTTATGTATTGATACACCTATGTATGCAGATACGAGCAAAACAAACAAACTGTAAAAGCCTCAAAGCGTTCACTCTGTCGGAGTTGCCCCCATATGCAGAAACCAATGTTTTTGCAGCTGTCTTCTACCTGATACACTAATCGGAAAAATAATTCACTGTTTTTGTTCTTCTTGCAAGAGTTTAAGATGATTTAACAGCATTACTTTTAAACAAAGCGCTTCAAAAGCTGAGTTGAAGTGCTGTGGAGAATTTGGTTGCTCGTCAGGTTCCTTTTACCTGGAGACTTCTTGTTTGATCTTGACTGCATCAAATAGGACTGGCGTGGCAGCAGAGGTGAAGATGGCAGTGACATTGAGACTCCTTTAGCCAGGTTCATTCTGTAAGGGTCCTCGGAGGCCAGCTGGTCACCGGTGGGGAAATCTGCATTGTGGCCAGATGCTGCTACCACCTGCGAGGCACTCTCCGGGCAGGAGTCACCTGCTAAAAATGGAATTTCATCATCCGTTATCTGATATTGCGACACAAACCGCACAGAGTTGCACTGGAATACGAGTATTTAACATGGAAAACATATTTGCCAGCAACAGTTCAGCATGACTCGTCGCACTGCGCACCTGCTGCTGCAGAACCCAGAGAAGCACCGGGAAAATGCAAACCCACGAGTAAGTGAGGTGTTATTTAACTGCAACAGAGGCCCAAGGGGTTGGAAAACCTCACTTCAGTGACTCAGATTTCATCCTTGGAGGTAAAACCAAGTTTCCCATGAAGATAAAAGTACTTTTACAGCTGAAAAGGTACGTTAGGAGCACTTTGATACCCTGGAAGTCAAGACCATCCAAAAATACTGTTTACTGAACTGGTTCAAGGAGGAATTCAGCTGGCTTACCCCTTACACTCAACTACAAGGTGGATCACTACCAGGTACACTCAGAGATGGCCAGTCTAAGCTTAATTTCTCTGGCTTAAAAACTGGGAGGTCTAGCACTGTGCAAATTGACAGCAACAGGGATTTCTTTTTTTATCTAAGGAAAAAAAACAAGCTATTAGCTCACACCATTCTAAGTGGCACAGCAAAACAGGGAAATATACCCAGAGAAATTTCTTGCTGGGGTAAGAAATGCCATTTCAAATAATTACAGAATGTATTTTCAAATCAGCAGAAGAGCATCCTGCTCGCAGTAACGAGGCAAAGGCAGCAGAAATACATGCTGGAGGGGTTAGGTTTTTCCTAGTCAGATGACAGAAACAGAGCTGAAAAAGAAAGTTTAAGGACTAACTCTGCTGGTTTTAGTATCCAAATAAGGGTATCGCTCAGTAACTTACATGAACTGCTGCTGCAATAGAACTGGTACGATCACAGATAAAAACCAGCAGGACAAAACTGAGGCAAAGAGGAAATGGAACGCCAGAGCATTTCACAGGCAAGTCTGTGTGCAAGAAGCAGCACGGCTCCCACAGTATGACTAGAAGGAAAGGCAAAGAAAGGAGCAGCAGCATCATGTCAAACGTGAATCCCTCCTACCAGGTTTATTTTCATAGAGTAGGAAACAGTTCCGATAAATGGGGCTCCGCATTTCTCATTCATTCCCCTGTCATTCAGTGGTTGCCTTAACTTTTTAACAGCTGCTCTCACATCACATTCCGCAGCAGGCAGCATTAACTGCGTACCACCAACTGCCACGCTGCCTCAGAGGAAAACAACAAACCTAATGCTTTCAGAAAAGTAAAAATATTTGTATCAATTTCACTACTTCTCTCTTTTTTTACAGCTATGCACGGAAGAGAAGAAAAGTAAACACGCCTGAACGCCAAAGTCTAATTCCCTATTTCCAAAGGTGCACGTATTTAAGGTTACTTGCAGGTTCTTCTCTAGACATATTTTTTAACTCACAAGAGCCACACAAGGGCGATGTATGATAAATGACCTCGAAGAATACTATGCTAGATTCAAACTTCCCTTAATATTTTATGAAACTTCCTTGCCCCAACTCCCACCCTCCAGAAGTTCTCCTCTCTGAACAAAATTCATAGTAACAGGTAATGATTTTAAGGAAACACGTCTAGTTTCATCAAGTCAAGATGGAAATTAAAAACTAAGTAACTGTAATTTTATATCCCTTTTCCAAAGTCCATCGCAAATATTACAGGAGTGTAACTACTGGTTTAAACTCCTGGGAGCTAGAAAATGGCTCTGATGTTTTAGCAAGCTAGCTGGATCGGTCTTTAAAAAAATAAGGACAACTTAAGCATATATTTAAAATAAGAAGGCTAAATATTTTAGACACTATAATCACATATATGAGATTTTTTTGAAACACCAAGGTCTCTCAATTACTGACTTCCCATCTGCTTTCAGTGGAAATCAGCAGGCTAAGGATTTTCCTTCTCTGTTCTTTTAGAAATTAAACCTTTGCAATAGCTGTTTTTAAACACAGCTTTAACATTAGGCATAGTATTATTTATTACTGACTACCATACACCCAAATTTGCTTCACGAATGGTTGAGGAACGCCCAGAGAAGCATGTTGGGGTATCCCATTTTTCCCTTTGAACATAAGCAAAGAGCAGGGGAGTCACATGGTGATGCCGTGGAACACAACTCTTAAATAACAGCATTCCTGGTGAGAGTTTCTTACTATACACATTTCCAAGGCTGTAATGTGGAATCTGTGTAATTATTCCATCTGGAACGTTAGTGAGGGGCTGCAAGAGATGAGAGAACAACAAAAATGATCTCCTGCCCCTTCAGGGTTAGCAAGTCCTCCTGCAATTCCCTAATTTCTATTTTCCCTTTTATTACGACACAAACAAGCAGGGTGTCATTCACTGCCTCTGAGCAGGCTTCTGAATTTGGAATTAATTTTAATTTCTTCTTCTCTGTTGTATATGGAGCGTTACACCATGGAAGAGCTAGATGGGGATGAACACACCGCTGGCCTAACTCTAGTCATTTCTGCCTGGCAGCAGCAAGGATACCATGAGGAGAGGGACAAAGATTGGGCTCCCATGGCTCAGAGTCTAAGAGCAGTATGACTTAAGAAACAAAATCCAAAAATACAAAATGCCTGCCACAGAAATTCTCCTTTTCAATCACTTCTTTTCCTAATTTATAAGGAGCTTTTGCCTATTGTGACTCAGATACCCATGCTGTCAAGATACAATTGCTCTTTAGAGGAAAAAAATCATCACACCTTGAGAAAACTCAACATACCTGTGAGGACACCGTATCCTCAGTGACACTGGAACTTGTTTAAACATTAAATCTGTTCTACTGAAGCAGAAAAAAGGCATGTTATAAATGCATACCAGTTAGGATACTATGGAACAGCAGGCAGCTATTGGACACAAATCATTCCAAGAGAGCAGAGACTGCACAGCTGCTCCTCCAGGACCTTTCCAGAAAGCTGTTAACTACGTGCAACACTACCTAACACACCGACCCCACACTGGTGACTTCAAAACACATAACAAAGAAGTGACCCAACACAGCTCATACACCACAACCCTCCCAATACTGCCCCAGCCACAGGCACAAGCCAGACCTTCTACCAGGAAAACAACTCCCTCTAGACCCCAAAGAAAACTCTAACAGGATAAATAGTAGAGGAAAAGCTGTGGTGTTTGGGTGCTAAAACCTTGCGTGGACTCCAGGGGTTGTCCACAGAGAAGTCATCTGTTGATGGCAACCAAGGCTGATTCAGCTGAGGAAGCCCCCAAGTCCGTAATAGGGCACAGAGAAGTGCATCGGAGGGTGGAACTGGGCAGAAGATTTGGAAGCTGATGTGTGTGTCCAGCTGATGCTAGGGTGAGGCTCACCTTTTATCACATGGAACAGAGTCCCAGCAGGAGAACGAGCTGCTCCATGCCCAGTCACACAGCGGAACACAGAGTTCTCACAGAGACAACCCCGATCAACTGAGTGTTAAAGCACCTGCCTCAGACATACACAGCTTTGTAACAGACTCACGGGTCTGCATCGCTGCGAGAGCTACAGGGCAAAACCAGAGGCAGATGACCTCTAGCTCTTGGCCCTACAGGCTCCCTGAACTGTCCTGCAGAAGTTAACGTCTTGTGCTACAAGAGGAAGGGAGGTCCTGTACCCACACGAGCAATGTTACTTACAGCTGGCTGTAGTTAAATGACACAATGTGGGATGGCAAGCCTCGCTTCGTAGGCTTAGACCATCTTTTGCTAGGTCTCTCAATCTCTCCTCTGTGTTTAACTTGCCCTAACCTGGCACTTTGTATTTTGCATCATTTGGGCAGATCGACACATTTCATCCAACTTACAGCAGAACTCTCCTAAGATATCTGCACCTACATACATGACAAGACAGATCCAAAATTAAGAAGCTTGTGGGATCCACAAGGTAACACGTTATTCCTCCCACACCACAGCCTGGTATTAGGGAAACAATCCCAGTCAAACGGCTGAGCAATAGCTGCCAAAGTACAACTCGTTGCGATGCCCAAATATAACACAACACTGATGCGCACAGAAAACCAAAGGTATTTGGTACCAACTTAAAGGTTCATCATTTCCAGTATTTTAGCTACAAGAATGGTACTTTAAATTTACATTACATTGGGGTAGGGACCAAGACATGTAAACCAGACAACCGCCAGTGCTGGAATAGGAGGAAGATGACCTCTCACTATTTTCTTTTAATAAAGTCAAACTAAAATGTAAGGAAAGGTCCTGTGAAATCCCACCTTCTTATTTTTAAAGCCTCCGAGCTGTACATTTTCCACTGCCAAGTAGCCTCCAGACAGAAAGTTTCATAAGCATCAATCAACAGAGTTCTTACTCAGTGGTCTAAGTAACCATGGAAACAGCCTAATAGCTTTAAAATCCACACACACAAAGCTTTGAGAATGGAAATCGAATCCCAGTTTAGTTGCACCTAAGGATGCGACCGAAAGGCATAATCTGATTAACAAACTGCTTTTTCTTTTTCCTTAAGATACAAAATGATACAAGAATGGCTGACTAAAGTAATGATTTTGTAGAGCCTAATATCCTAAAAGAGAACTTGAACTTTAATCTGAAACTAATCCTCCTACCAAATAGAGAGGATAACTAAAATGAGACCCTTCGCAGTGTATTTGTCAGTATTAAACATAAAAAAACCCCACATCTAATTCTTCACTCAATGTAAGTTGCTTAGACACCAGAAGAATGTTAACTACCAATATATGTGTAAACTGGAGTTGGGTGCAGACGCTGGAATTCAGGTAATTTTAATGTGAAGGAACAGGACTGCAACCCTTGAAACAGAGAAAGCTAAACCAGTGACAACGCAGACTGCTTAACATTGGCAGCGACTGCAGGACAATGTTCCACAAGCTGCTCCCACTATGTGTTTCCTCCCAGACAGCTGATTTTGTCTTTTTCTCTCGTAAACTACCTACTGAAATGAAACCGAAGACTCTCAACCCACTTTAAAAACCAGATCTGATATAAAACTGTGCTACAGTAGAAGAAAACTGAAATTCTGATGTTGTGTTTAAGATGATTAAAGAAAAAAAAAATGCACAGCACTACAGGATCCTATTTCTGAAAAAGGTCCTTCACCAGCTCTCCAAACAAATGACAGCTTGACTGTACGAGCCCAGCTCTGACCAGATTGCTCTGGCATGGACTGGAAAGCAAAGCAGCGTAAACAACTCTGCCAGGTGACAGGTGCAAACTCTGCACTCTTCTAACACGTCTGGGGCAGGAGACCAGAAGGTGGCAAAAACCTGGGAACCACGGCTAACCATCCCTAGGAAGGGGGAGTGTTAACAGGACTGGTCCAGGGCTACGTGTCTATCTACTGAGGCCACTGCTGGCTTACGGCGGCAGTCCTCAGAGGTCAACACCCCGCCAAGCCAAGACAGACACCAGTAGTCTCCACGAAGAGAACAAAACCAGCTCTAAACCCGGGGCTGGCTCCGTCTCAACCTGCAGATGATTGCTCTTCCCGAGAGCTGCCCTGACCTCTCCACTGGAGAGGGAATCGCTGCTGTTAAAGGCGGCGAGGGCGGCAGAGCCGCGAGAAGGTTGCCCAGGGAGGCGTCAGTCTCCAACTCTGGAGACTCACAAAAGCAACTGGACACAGTGCTGGGTAACTGTGGTCTTGCCAATCCGTGGTAACTTCTGCATACAGAGCCATCACTGACACTCCTGTAAAGCTCTTTGGAGAATCTCTGCCTGCCCAAGGTTAAAAGGGCAGCTCAGGAGGTGTAACTGTTTTGCTCTTTTATAGAGCAAGCAGAACTGTCTGAGCCGAGACAGAATTAAATCACGTTGCAACCTTTTGCATGCTCCCTTTGTCAATGACAGCAACTACTGCTGGGTTATTTTGTTAGCTGCTTTACATGATGCTTCTGTTCCCTTCACACCAAGCGTCCCGTGATACCTCTGCAAACTGCTGAGTTTGAAGAACAGCACAAGTAGCAAATTGTACCAATCCACAGGCAGCACAATGAAAAGAAAGCCCGTCCCTGCCAACATTCAGAGGTGCTTGCACATTACCACTGACAGTCTCACTGCGCTTCGCTCTGTTTCGCAGGATGTGTTTCACGCGAACAAATGTTATGAAGAGATGAGACTTTACCAGCAAATTCAGAAGGAATTAGTGAGAAGGCCATCCAGGAGGACAGAAGGGGCCAAGCAAGGCGGCCTGTCCAGTCAGGACAAGGTAACCACTCCCTTCGACCAGCACTGGCCAGAAGCTGAAGAAGAATTCACGGTAAGTGAAGAAGTTCATCAGCCAACCTTCCAGGGGAAGAAAACAGGAATCTCTCACATAAAATACACACAGTAGGGAAGATCCACATTTAATTCTTTCTCTCTTGAGACTCTGAAGACACCAGAAAAAGGGATGAACTAACCTGGAACAGTAAAAACACTCATTACGGCCTGAATAACAGAAGCAGCGAAGTGCATCGAGTGAGAAACCAACCAAGTAAAAATCAGAATAAAAGGTTCAATTGGACGATCTTTGCCAACTATGCTCACACTTGACATTATTTGCTCACTTTCTGGCACTGATTTCTGAACTCTGGATTACTTTTTCAGCACACAAAATACTAATGTTCTCTTGTAGTACTTACTTAAAAAAACAACCAATTTTTAAAGAAAACAGTGATAAATGTTCCCCCCACCCCGTTTATATGTAGATGGGATATATCACTGGAATTAGCTTCTGGGAAAAGACACTCACCACATTAACTACTCGCTGCTCAGCAAAAAAAAGGAGTTTAAACTCTTAAATAACTGTCAACAGCCACAGAAAGTGGGCAAAGCAACAAAGAATAATCAAAACCAGCTCCATATTTTAAGCATGAAACAATGCTTCTTCTGTTGCAAGATATTTTTAGAATAAAAACAAAAATTCTAACTGAAGCTTGAACGTATTCCAGTACAAGTTCAATGCTCTAGCTAGAGGATGTGTACTTTATGCACCACAAAGTCCCTCTGCACTTAAAATTCAAAGCCTCATATCACAGGGAGTTTGGACAGAAAAAGCCAGCTGCATTTGCATATTCACTTTTAAAAGGCAAACTTATTTTATTTAATGTTTTCATGCCTTTCAAATTTGCCAGAAGGGTACCTGAACCTCTCGATGCTCCCAAGCCTGGTTACAAGCATATTAATCTGACAGAGATGTTGAATGAGAATTAATGCCAGAAATGTGGGGTTCAAATACACATTTAACTGAACAGGTCCAGCTTAGAGTCCAATAAAGGTTCTGCTACCAGAAGTAACTCCAAAACCACTCCCAAAATAATGATTAAGTAGTGGGTCTTAATAAAAAATCAGACCTTCTTGCACAGCAACTTCACTTTTATTTTAAAGCAGCAGTTGCGTTGCCGTTAGGAAAACCCAGCGTGCCAGTGAGTTCAGCAGGTTTCCATTGATGGCTGGAAGTGCTGCCGAGTGCTGCGCGCCTGGCTTCGAACGGGGAGGGGAGAAAGAACACCAGGAATGGCAGCAGACCATACAAGCCATCGCGGCTCGTGCCTCTGAAAGGCATTTTCTGTTTCAAAATGAATACTAAGCATCATCTACATTTCTTATGTATCTGGTCATAAGTAAAAACAAACAAACAAACCAATAAATTTCAAATTCACAAATTTTATCCAACTTTTTGAGTATAAAGTTCTGGCAAGGAGCAAAGCATACAAACAAAACCACTGGGGGTATCCCAACCGGCATCAGAACATAATGCAGAAATAAAAGCAGCCATTCTATCCCAACTGTCAAAACCTTTCTACGCTCACTTACATAAAGATGCCGGAATACAAGAATCATCAGATACAAAGGAAACTAAATCTCAAAAGAGCATTGTAAAAACTTAAGTCTGATCTACAGAAGAATCCAGTAGAACCACAAAAGATTTGTTAATATGGAACTTTCTGGTAGCCCAAATTAAACAGATCCGAATCTGCAGACAATCACCGCAGGCACGATGAGTACGAATACACGAGCACTTCAGCAGCTTTAATTTCATCACCCAGAAACCAAAACCACCGACCTCATTTCTCTGTATTTTCTCTACCTTCAAAGCACTACAGTAATGCACTCTAAACTTTATCTTTTCGTGCACATAATCCTTTGTCCCTTGTTATCTGAGCACTTCACAAATGACTAATAAGCCTTTACCCTGGAAAACCTCAGAGTCCCAGCTACTTACCACATCAATTTCTACTGAAATCAATGGAGTTTCCCTGCGTCCTGTGTACTACATTTGATATTAAACTTCTGATGGGATTTACTGCAGGAAGAACTCTGCAAACTAAGCACAATACTTCCATTATTCATGCTCCTTCAGGCCTGATATTGGGTCAACAGAATGACAATGCTCATGCTTCTAAAAAGCCATCTGAAATAATTGAGCATGTTTTGTAGAAATTTAATATACAGGATTTTCTTTCCTTTTTAAGTCAAAATACATTACAAGCATTTTAAACCGAATGGTCATTTGCTTAGTCAGTAAAAAATAACGCAGATTGCCAGAACGCAGGCAAGTTCCTGCCTTTAGGACAGTGAAAGAAAACAAACATAATGACATAGTGCAAAGCAGCTGGCAGTGTGTAAACCCAAGGGGAAATACTAATTCAAATCGCTTTCTGAAGCATTTCTAAGCAATAATGAGTAGCTGAGGTGAACTTCCACTAAAATCATAATTAAAAAGTAATTTTTGTTTGTTTTCTGAAGCTTCTGTATATCCTTTTTACTATCACCTCATCACAGATGCAGACAAGACTTGCAGGTAACCCTGCAGAGCTTGAGTTCATGCAACAGTCCCGTGGCTCTGATTTCTGGAACTGTGGCTCTAAGATAGGAAGCTCCTGTGCTATACTAAAGGAAGAAAGGAGAGCTGCTTCCAAGAGAGGCCAGGGGCAGGGAATCTCTCAGTGGCAATGGAGGTGAACTTAAAAACCTCAAGGAAAGAACTGTAAAACATACAATTCACAACCAACGATGCAAACAACAGAACAGAGAGCAGAAAGACGTTTCCGAGGTAGTGAGAAAGAAAGAAACACAGGGTAGAAACAAAGACAGAGAAGAGAGGAAGGATTTCCTTACCGAAGAGGTTCGCAGGCACTCGACCAGCTTGCCCAGGGCAGTGGGGGAGTCCCCATCCCTGGGGGGGTTTAAGAGTCACAGAAGTAGTGCTGAGGGACATGGTTTAGTCGAGGTCCTCTCAGTGTTAGGTTAATGACTGGAGTCAAAGTCAAGTTAAAGATCTTTTTCAATCTAGGAAGTTACGTGTTTCTGGGAGATTATCTTAAATCTAGAAGATCAAATCCGTTAACAAAACAGAAGCAAAAGGCCAGGAATAAGGAAAGACAATGTGTGCCCTAAGCAGAAGCCGTAAGGACTATCGAGAGCTACACTAACAGACTCCCGGTCAAAAAGACCAGGTCTGCCACCTCTTACTAGAAAGACACCGTCAAAGGAATCTCTGAAGGACCTGGAAACTCCTTCAGAGTTTAAAGGGATAATATTTATTTGATGTTGATAACTTGACAAAGAGGAGAAAATAGCAAATTTTTACATTGCTTCTGAGATTGAATCAAAACATTGAGAAACAAAGAGAAACCAAGAGCATAATTGCTGCACATTTCCACCTCAGTGTACGTGAGGCAGTACAAAACCACAGATTACTTTCCGGGACATAAAAATCAGTGTTCCTGTTTGCCCCCTTCCTGCTTGCTTCCAAACATTCTCAAAATAGTTTTCGGTTGCTTCCATGTGACAGGTGCAGACTGTGGAGTTTTTGGCCTCGAGTTCTGTCCTTTACCAAGTGCGTACAACACCTTAGTGGAAGGAGGAGGGACAAGACAGAACCAAAATCAACTCACAGATACGTATTCCCATGCACCAGAAGCAGCTGTGTCTGAAGGGGTGTGAGGACAGGCTGCTTCATACTGCAGGAAACCTGAAGAAATGCTGGGTGCAGAAAAAGTTGTATGCCAGGGTCAAAAAGTTGGTTGGTTTGATATTCTGCTCCTTTGGCACATCACTTTACTGAGATAAGGTATCAACTCCCTTGTCTTCAAATCCACGTTTAGAAGTAACTTTATTAAGTTTTGTTTTGGAAAGTGTTTCCTGTGCAGAAACACCACGCTGACAGCTCCGCTCTCCTGTCATCTGTTCACATGTCTGCACATGCTGATGTACATACTGATACACCATCACGGACATAATTACATACGTGCAGGTTTAAACACACAAACTTTGATTCACTTCGATTTTACCCAACCCTACAACAGCTCCCCACCTATCAATGCCCCCCAGCAGCATCTCCATAAACCTGTCTAATGAAACAACGGTAGAAGAAGCATTACTGTAGTGACTGCAGGGTCTGAGCCCAACTACCCGTCGCCATCATCCTGCTGCTGGAGCAGTCTCAGGTGCTGGCTGTCCATCCCAGAGTGAGACTACACATGACAATCTTCCACCTGAGATGGGCAGAAGTTGTTTATGCAAAGACCTTCTACCCATCTTTAGCGCTGCACTTCAGTCTCACTCTAGAAAGCATCAATGCCAATTCTTGCAACCCTCTTTTTCAAGGGGGCCCTGAATTTTGAAGTTGTTAAAAATCCCAATTTAACATACTCCACCTCTGGATTTCAAAGGTGCTACACATATCTTCAGCTCCTAAGCCCTCACGTCAGGGAAATGAGCAAACTCTAACATTAAAATCCACGCAAGCTATTTTTATAGAGAGTCCTCATTTCTTTTTGTTCTTTGACCCCTTTATAGAGTTTTTAATACTACAGTGGCACCTTCCACCCAGGGAAGACCCCCCCACTCCGCAGCGGTTCCACAAGGCTAGCAGATGTGGTCGCAGCAAGACGCGGCCCCTGCGCAAACAGGAACTGCCATTCAGCAGGACAGGAATCGTCCCTCTTGGCTCTGAAGCGTGCAGACTTCCCGGCCTTCCTTTCATGCGCAGGGAAGCCCAAGGGACAACGGGGGTTACTGCAGTTTAACAGCAAGCTCCTGCAGCTCAGCCTAAACCTCTTCCCGCTTGCCTTGGGATGGAAGGGAACAACCACAGGCGGTCAGGACAGAGCCTTCAGGAGCTGCTGCTCCTCAGCCGCCCTCCAACAGCTCAGCGCCTCTCCCCGCTGCGCTGCGGTGCCAAGCAGGGCGGCCTCACCCACGCCGCAGCACGGGTTTGTGACCACCTCCACCCGGCCCCTTCTGAGGCGGCTTCACCACCTTCACCACCGTGTTCAGCACTGTGCCTCTGCTGGGCATATGTTGAGAAAAGGTCACAGAAAAGGGGTCACAGGCGTCCTCCTAAGTGGCTCTGTGTGGCACTGCTGAGCTGCGGTCTCTCATCTACTCCCTGCGCATTCTGAAGCTCTGGAAAACCTGAAAACGTTTTCAGAGCTTGATCAGCAAAAATATTAAAAGAAAAGCAACAACAACAAAAAACCAACCGACTAAACAAATCAATGTGGTCTGAAAAACATCTGAGCTCACTACTGCATTCCATGGTGGCTCAAAGGACAGCCCTTCCCACACCAGCTGTCTCTCAGTTCAGTGGCTGTCATCAGCACACATCTTCATTCTCTTCACAGTTCTTCAGAGAGCAATAGATTTTAAGAGCTGTTGTTGTCGTTAAGGACCTGAAGGGCCACAAAATGAGACAGCTCTACAAATTAAAAAAAAAAATCAAATAATAAAAAAAATCAATTTCTCACTGGTTGTAGCTTAAGGACCAGGGAGAGGAGCAAGCGAAAAACAAGCTCTACAAAGACCAACGTCCCTTGACTGGCTTCACATCTTGTCTGAAAGTTGAGAAATGCCTTACAGCTGAAAGAACTGGAAGGCCCTCTGGAACAAAAGAGAAAACTATTAAACTGAACATGACCTTACAGGAAGCCCAGGATGTATCACAGAACAGAGCCCACACATTTCTTTTCAAACTTCTCAGAACATCTTCAAATACAAAACAACCCAAAATCTCTGGAATCCACCGTATAAATCACTTCCTTCCTTTTAAAAGGCAGCTCCTGCACTCCTCCTTACTCCAGCTTTCACCAGCCAGGCATCATTCACCAATTTTTCCCAATACTTGGTTTCCGTAACATTCAACTAGTGCATGAGACTCTGGAGCTTTGCTTAAAAGACAAAACAAAAACCCCAAATCAAAAATGAAACCAAAAACACGCCCACACTCTCACACCCCCCTTGGTGTTAAGAAATACAGCAGCATTGTATTTGTAAAAACAAAGGGAGAAAATCCTTTCTTTTGCACTCATTAATCCAGACAGATGTGATGAGATCCGAAAATAAAACAAGATGTGCTTTCTGGCCTAAAGGAAAAAGGCTCCAGATTTTAATCAAAGCCTGGCTAAAGCTCCGTTCCAAACAGCCTGATTTTTCTTCTGAGCTTAAACCAATTTCCATCCAGTATTTTAAGGAAAAAATGTACCAATGAAAGCCTCACCACAGGAATCTTGAGCCCACTATGTTTAAACAACTCCAGCTGTTAACTTCAAGTCAGCAGTACACACAAAATTAACGGGACGCCTTTCGCCTTGGTCTGTGACCGCTTTGATCTCATCTCAATGTTTCTTCTTTTCAGGATAGCTCTCATCATTCGGTCCCTTAGAAAGAAACCCCGGTAGAGGGAAAACTTCAGAGGGCCACAAGCATTTCCTGAAGAACATTACCTGCCAGACGAACACGGAGCTGCTTTTTGCAAAAGACCGCTCCGAACACCCTCCGCTGGGAGGGCCGGGTCTGAGCCGGCACCGCTCGAAGAGCCGCAGTGCAAGACGCACGTACGACCTGCTTGTCGAAGAAAATGCAGTGGCCTTGTTTCAAAGGTTCCGACACACGTCAGTGTGAGTGCAATACATTTGGCACTACATACCTTGGAGACATATTTGGGTTTACCTTTTTTTTTATTTATTTATTCTGGGAGTAATAAATTTGTGGTGCCAAAGAGCATAAATTCACTCTTAGAGATAACGTAGGGTCCAGCTCACCAGGAGATCAGGCGCGTTACTCTACATTTCCAGTCTGAGGTCGGAAATGTAACTGTGAGGGCCGGGTAAGCGCACGGAGCTCCATCAGCCGGCTGGCCATGGCAGCGGAGACCGCAGAGCTGCGGGGGGCTTCATGGTCCACGGCCACCGCCCACGCTTCTGTGGCCAGCACTCCTCTGCGACGGGCACGGCCGGCCCTTCTCTGCCCTCAGAAATGGCAGCTGGGGCTCCCAGCTACGCACCTTCCCAAAAGCAGTTCAGGTAAGCAGAGGCCTACTGGATGATCTTTCGAGGTCCCTTCCAGCCCTTAACATTCTAGGATTCTATGATACTGCACTGTAGCAGGAAAACAAGCTGCCTTTTTTTTTTTTGAACAATAGTTGTTGATGATTAATTTTACCTTCACAAACCTCTGTAGTTAAACCAAGAACTACAACATGATTGGTGTTTGATATAAAACTTAAAAATTTTCACTGGATTTGTTTTTAAGAAAGTCTTTTCTAAATACACGAATAATAAATACTGTATCACCTGTAACATGCAGGTTTTTTTCCTGTAATATAACTAAGTAGTTTCAGTCTATTTCTACAGTTGATGCTGGGAACCCCGGGCTGGGGCCGTGTCAGGCGGGCAGGACAATGCACCCAGCCTGCTCCCCGTATCCCCATGGTCAGAACCATGGGCATGCTCCCACCAGCCCTTCCCGGCAGCGACCGGGCACGGGCGCACTGGATACAGCTCCCAGCAGCTTCAGACCTGCTCCTCAGGCTCTGCAGGGAAGCAGCCCAGCCAGGAGAGAGCGGAGCTACGGCCTACGGACCTCCCCCTGGCTGGGCCACAGCGGGAGCCACGCACTGCCCCGAAGATGGGCATCGCAGTGGCACACAAAGCACTTCACAGCGGGATTTACAATGCACAGCTCGTCTACATTGTAAAATATTTGATTAATATTCGTACCTGAGTCTTTCTTGTTCCCTTTTCCACCCTCTCGGCTCTTTTTTAAAACTGCCTTTAGCATTTTAAGTGTTGCTCCTAAAGGATAACAGAAAGAAACAAAAATAAATGCAACATTAGTAACATACATTCAGGAAAAAAGCAAACATAATAAAGATAGAATCAGTACAAATAAACCAGTGAAATAATCAAAGGAAACTTTTTCGTAGTTACATTGAATTTTTACAACGTAGCTCGGTTAATGAAGTCCTGATGCACAAGGAATGTTTTAATACTTGAACTAAGCAATTAAGAGTTCACTGTCTTCTTACATGGAAAATAAAACAGCATTCTCCACATTCCACATGTAATTAAGGTTACAAGGCTAAACCCGTGTACGTTACTGTAAGACACTGGGGAACATAAAGCAGAGTAACGGTCTAGCTGCTGACCGGAGCTCGTCCGCACGGCCGGGAGAAGCCGCCCGCCAGCAGGGCACTGTGAGCTGCGGAGCGCCGGGGGACAAGGGCACGGTACCAGCACACAGCTGCTCATCACCCGCACCGCGACCAGCGCAGACCAGTGCGCTGCCGGCCGCGCGCCCGCCTCCGCGTACCCCACGCCTGTCGCGCACCCCGGTCTGTCTGCACCTCTCAAAACCAACGGTCGGCATCAAGTGAGCAGCAGCTGCAGGTTTCAGAGGATTATTAATCATAGGAACAGTATATCTGGGATGTACACCTGGAAGTTTTAGCTTAACACACCTGTTGTTTCAGAGAACTCTCTGCAGAGACAAAGTGAGGAAAATGAAAGGACACCTACAAAGCTCGAATAGTGGCAATAAAAAGGAAAACAGAACGCCTCAAAACCTGTGTACTGCATTCAGCTTCCTTCTTATTCTGTAAACATGTCAAGCATAAATTTTTGATTAACCGGAAGAGAGAGGCTTGGTATAGAAAGGAAACTTTACATTATATGTCATTCCTATTCTTAGGACAGAGGTAGAGGGTAGTAAGAGATCAAATAAAAGGAATCAAGGACAGTTCCATACCAGATTTTCCCTTCTTGGAATTGAGGCCAACTTCCCTACCGTGCATAGAGTTCTTCAAGGAGCTGTTCCAACACAGAACAGAAACAGCACGTGAGATGTAGACACAAAAGCTGCCTACTGCCCAGAAGCAAAGTCCATTTCCTTCATTCTCCCCTATAAAATGATATGCAAAACCAAAAGATAACCTCTTCCAAAGGCATTCCCCTTCTGATACGTCACTGACACTCAAGGAGAGATCCCACCAGCCATTAAAGGCTCTGGAGAGAAGCAGACACAGTGACATTTACTGCTCCTTTGCAAGCTGAAAGATACAGAAAGATTAAACTGTCTTCTTCGGTAATTCTAAAGGCTTCACCCTGGTTACTCGACAACACCCTTCAAATTCCACAAAGGTGTGTAACTGAACCATTTAGGAAACAGGCGAAATGCTACAGCGTAGGAACACCGATTACAATCACCTATGTGTGACTGAAAACACAAACAAACCACCAAACTTTTTAGTACATCCTGTGAAGCTTCCTGACACATACCCCAAAGCATTTTATCTTCAGGTAAAAAATGCCTTCAGTCCCATCTTTCAGACTTCAGCAAGATGGATCAAACTGAACAGCAATAGTACACAGATGTCCTCATCCCTTGAAACCCACATGGGGTAGTGGATCTTGTTTTGGTTTAACGAAATTTGTGCTAATAGGATATTCTCCAGCTGTGCTGGCCTCTTGTCTCTTCTAAGCGCACTGCATTTCCTCCTTCTCCACAACTAAGCTTAAAGAAAATCATTCCCTAAGATTTCAGAAGCCCTTTCAGCTACTGCAACTGTTTTGCTTCAGTACAAAAATCATTTTTACAATTTCTTGGTTCCAATTTTTCAACGCTGCCCTGAAGCCACTTGTTTCTTGTTCGGTTGGGTTTTGGGGACGGGGGGGATGGTTTGTTGTTATTTTCTAAGATTTAAAGGTCTTTTAAAATCTTTAACTATCGTTTCCATTTTTGAAACGGATACCAGACGTGGACTCGTTTTCCAAGCACTGATACCAATAATGTCGCACGAGGAAAAATGCCTCAACGCTCTTTTCTTACGCGATCAAAGACTGTGTTATCTGCTTACAAAACTGGATCCCCCACCACAGCTCGTGTCGAACACATTTTCAAACGGCTGCTGCCCACCCACCAGTTCAACTGCTTGTCTTCAGCTGCAAGAGATTGCGTACAACTGCCTCACCTCAGAGCGTGACGGGAAAGGGCGGGAAGTCCCTTGCTGTAAGAATCTGTGTGATCAGCGCTTTTTTTATATAAATGAAGGACTCCAAAACAAGACCAAGTTTATAAAATACGAAGGCTGGGTTGTGTAAAGAGCTGGGAGCACAGAGTTACACAGTTTACTTCATTCCCAGTCTTCTACAAATTATCTCCACTACCTAGGGAATCCCCTCTGAAAAGCAAGGGACAGAAGAGTCTCCCTCAAAACTCAGCAACTGCCTCGCAGGAGACCATTTCCCACGCATCGCTACGACCGGCAGGCACCACCGTCAGTAACCACACGAGTCACAGCTTTCGTCTGCAACTTTTGTTCCACCTTCCTTAATGCTTTGCAGCATCCCTTACCTACCAGAGCGGGTCATTTTCGGAGATGTACCCACAAGAGTTCATCTCCTCGGCGGAGGTCAAACAAACGGTAGGCAGTGACCTGAGCTAATGCCCGTGAACTCCTCATTTACCTCCTTCCCAAAGGTGTCCTGCTCAGTCTCTCCATATTTAAATCCTGGCAAAGAAATAAAGGGTGGAACATCCTGGCCTTTCCCCCGTTTGCACAGAAGTCCTTCAGGACAGACCACCTTTCAGTGTGGGGTTGATTAAACGGATACTTCAAAAAGCTCTATTTTAAAAAGGGCACTCTCTATTTTGTAAATATCCCAAGATTCAGGCCTAGAGTTTCCAGAAAACTTTAACTGCTTTCACTGCTTCTAAACACCTTGAGAATTGAATTGTTTACACATAGAAGAGTTTCAGCATTCCCTTTTTCTGACAAATCCAAATTCCTTTAGTTTCACTGTACTTTTCAAACAAGAGGAAAACAACAATAAAACCACTCGAAGCAGGAAGGTGTTACTGATCTAACAGAAATCAAGGCAAGTAGAAAATCCTTTTAAATGACTACATTTTATAATAAACAGAGGACATATTCTCAGATAAGAGAGTCTTAATTCAAGAATGAAAAAAAACTTTTGAAAACAAAAGAATACTTTTTTTTACTTTCTTTTTTTAGAGTGCAACTTACAATGAGATACATTTGTTTTATTATTATTCAAATCACAGAGTTGCTGTGGTTGGAAAAAACCCTTAAGATCATCAAGTCCAACCACTATCTAACTCTACCAGGGCCACGACCACACCATGTCCTTGAGCACCATCTCCAGACAGCCTTTAAATACATCCAGGGGTGGCGATTCAACCTCCTCCCTGGTCAGCCTGTTCCAGCCTTTGACAACCCTTCTGGTACACGAGCTTTTCCTGATGTCCAACCTAAACCTCCCCTGGCACAAACTGAGACCATTTCCTCTTGTCCTATCACTTGTGACTGGTGAGAAGAGACCAACAACACACCTCTCTACAACCTCCTGCCAGGAGCTGGCAGAGCCAGAAGGGCTCCCCTGAGCCTCCTTCTCTCCAGGCTCCACAAGCCCAGGGCCC
>JANHFX010010443.1:0-21139 GCA_027560015.1 Chloroceryle amazona
CTGTTAATTAGAAGTACTGAACTGAAAAGTAAAATCACTGAACAGAATTAGTCCTGTTTTCACCCAAACCAGGACAAACCTACCTGTATGTAAACTACTGCCCAGTCAGCCTCACCTCTGTGCCTGGAAAGATCATGGAGCAGACTCTCCTAGAAGCTCTGATAAGGCACATGGAGGACAGGGAGTTGATCAGAGACAGACAGCATGGCTTCACTAAGGGCAAGTTCTGCCTGACCAACCTAGTCGTTTTCTACAATGGAGTGACTACATCAGTGGACAAGGAAAGAGCTGTGGATGTGATCTATCTGGACTTCTGCAGGGCCTTTGACATGGTCCCCCACAACATCCTTCTCACCAAGTTGGAGAGATATGAATTCAGTGGGTGGACTGTTCAGTGGATAAGGAATTGGCTGGATGGCCACATCCAGAGGGTCAATGGCTCAGTGTCCAGATGGAGATCAGTGACAAGTAGTGTCCCTCAGAGGTCCATACTGGGACCAATACTGTTTAATATCTTCTTCATTGATATAGAGAGTAGGGATCAAGTTGCACCATCATCAAGTTTGCAGATGACACCAAGCTGAATGGTACAGTCTCTATACCAGAGGGACCTGAACAAGCTGGAGAGTGTGCCCAGGTGAACCTCATGAAATTAAACAAGAGCAAGTGCAGGGTCCTGCACCTGAGTCAGAACAGTCCTTATTATCAATACAGGCTTGGGGGATGGAGTGATAGAAAGCAGCCCTGGGGAAAAGTTCATCATACTGAAAGACTTTTCTGGTGTTCTGCAACTCACTGAATGAAGCATGGGAGAAATAATTCCCCATGTGCTATAGGAAATATATTTAAGCTACATTAGGTCACAGCAGGTTAGTGATTTCATTGCAATACTGATTTGCTCATTAGTTTGTAATTGCTAAATTCCTTGGTTGAATTTTGGCTTGATTTACTCTTAAATGTGTAGTTCAGAGAAGCTTCCAAAGTTAAAACCAGAACAGGCTGTGACAGATTAAGATTGTGTTCATTATTGACTGTTGTTGCTGTTTATTGCACAAAGAAAGGTTTTTCAGATGGAAAATTGAAACAAAATGGTTTCAATAGGTTTTCATTCATCTGGAAACTTACATAAACTTGGTAATTCAGAACTTTTTGGTATAGCATTTCATAATACTAGTGAAGTAGAACCAAATAATTGTGTTCCAGTAAGCATACCCACAACCTTTGAGTCTCTGTTCTGACACCGAACCAGGACCTAAATCAAACATGGTTACTGCAAATCACTTTTTAGCTTGTATCGTTCCTGCTGTCTACCATGTGACTTTTTAAAGTTGGATTGACGTTCTGCCAAGAGGAAGCAAAGTATTTTAAAAGGGAAATGTAGCTCCCAGTTTCTGGCCTGAAACAACTGGTACTTTTCTCAGAATGCTAGAGTGAAGACTCACTCATAAGGACATTCATATAGTTTCTTGTGAACAAATCTGAAATGCACCAGGGACTACAAATAAGACTTACAATTTAGTTTAAACCAGTCTTTTCTTGCTCCTTTTTTTTTTTTTGAAGCATACACCTTCTTTTATGGGTCCTAAGAGTAGGTTCCTCATACACTAACTTATCTGAAATCTATATTTGTCCTTCTAAGTCCAGCTGACTTGCTCTCTTTTTTCCCTTTCTTGAATACATATGTAGGGTTTCATTACAGTAATTAAAGCCTGTGTTAAAAGTGAACTTAAAACTCCCATATTACTATTCAGAGATTTAGGAACAAGGAAACCAATAGATAGGTCTCCATAGAGCATAAGGTCTGTACTCTGTGGTATGACATAAAGCTTGTCTATCATCCCTCTTTGGTTATCTTCATGCAGAGAGCTCCATTGCATGGTGACTGTATCTCCTAACCAATTCTCTTTTAATTTGTGGTATAAAGTGGGGAAAAAACTTACCCAGTGTATCTGAAAGGACTTTTATCCAGCTGATCAGTTTGTGAGAGTTCAGAAAGCAACTTAAGTAATGAGGCCTTAGGAACCTTGCATGTCATCCCTTCTCTGATGTGCTCGCGTGGGACTTCCTTGGTAGTGTTTTCACTCCACTTTGCTCTTACTTCCTGGACAACCTCAACAGCAATGGTTTGCTGGAAGCTGCCTGAAGCAACATATATCCAGGTGCCAAGTATTGGCCTCTAAGCCTCTGTCCCAGGTGTTATTCACTCAGGTCCAGAATGCTCAATTCACAATTTGAAGCCAGAAAGGAGACCTAAAATGATGTAATCTGAATTCTTCTTAGTTTGCTTTTAGCTTTGGCTATGTACTCTAGTAGAAAAACTTGCTATAACTTTGACACCTATTTTCTCTTGTTGTTTTTCATTAACAGGGAGCTATCACCATGGGAGGGATACTGTTCATGTCTTGCAAGCCTTACATAGGGTTCAGCATAAATGCATCCATTTGGAATAAACTCTGTCCTCTTGAGTTTTGTGAGTCAAACTAACCATGACAAACGAATAAAAGTGGAAAGATAATTTGCGATTTGTTACAATGAATGATTTCAAAGCAAATTGATTGATTCATCTCTGGTTTGGTATCCTTGGGTGGTGCCCTCTGAGTTTTTAGGGAATGGGGGGACGTAGAAACATTTGAAGATGAATTTAAATTCTCTTTATTCCAAAGTCTATGGTATTTCCAGTATTCTGTTGACTTCCAGCTACCAGAAGGGAGCATTTCATCCTATCAGCTTTGTTTCTGGTGCCAACAGTAACCATACTTAGGGAATTAAAGTTTTAACATATATTCCTATACTTTTCATAGGTAATTTGTAACTAGCCCATCGTGGTTTTAATGTGTTATACCTGTAGCAAGAAGCGTGATCATACCTGCAGAGTCTGATGCTAACAGTTGACATACCAGTGCTGTCAGAAATGTGGATGCATCTATAAGAATATCCTTTAGGAGAGAGGTGTGCACCACTTCCCTGGAGGGAAATTTCTTGGTACCTAGTCATTTACTTGCAAGGACATGCTGGTGTGTCTTCAAATAACTCTTCACTTGTACTGGTTAGTTCTGAATTCTCTCAGGGTAAAGCAGAAGAGAAATAGGAATCCTTGTCTTCCTGAAGAAAATTGTATTTATGTTTTTCTACAGTGAGGTTCCTTCTTAATGCAAGGAATGCACAAACTCCTATAACAGAAAACAAAAGATATTTATAGATGATGTGGATATAAAAGCTGCAAAGTACCAAAACAAATTCTCAGTGAATAACATGAAAGGGTGTGTGGTATGAAAAGCTGGACAATAATGTAAAGCATAATTGGATATGGTTGTTGGTCATCTTTTGCCTCAGCTTTCCTTGTGGTTTGATGAGTTTACTACTTCTTGTATCCCCTACTCTTAAACAGAACTTTCCAGTAGCTGTGCTAAAGCTAGAGCTTGGGTTGGCTTAAGTCAGAATGCAAAGTGCTTATGACTCTCCTGGCAAAGCTGGAGTGAGCAAGCTTTGCTGCCACTGTGCAGCTCCCCCGGGAAGCTGGTGTAAAACTACGTGCTGTCTGGAGGCTGGCTGTGCCCGGGGTCATAGATGATGACAGCGTGACTGTGCAGACATGGTCTCTGGCGGGGCTGCTCGGGTTCAGCCTACAGAAGGAAAAATCTAAAAGTGAGTGCAGGCAGCATGATGGCAGACAGTGTTAGAGCTAGGGGAGGACACATGTGCTCAGATGTGAGGCCAGGGAGGAGAAGAGTTATTTCAAGGTGCTGGAGTGATCATGTGCAAGGAGGGGAAAAATGGGGAAAGGAGGAGTCTGTCTGATTGTGGAAGGGTTTAACTGGTAGGATGTCTGCCATGTTTCAAAACTGCACCAAATAGGAAGGGGAAAAAGTGAAGTTTAACACTAGATGTACATGAATGTCATTCTGTCCTGTGCTCCCCATAACTGAAAACACCCCAGTCACTCTTCTGACAGTGGGAGCATTTGAGAGAATGAAACGGGTTGGTTTGGTTCTTGTTAACTGCTAATGTAATGCTGTGTAGCACTGTTGATCAGTTTTCCTGTTCTAGTCTGAGGATATTGAACTGCAAGAGAAGGACATGTGAATACCTAACCCACATGGCTGCTGGCAGCCCAGTTATGTTTCTGACACTAGCTTGCTGCTGGTTCCTTGATACTGGTGCCAAGGAGAAGCACTTTCTTAAAGATT
The DNA here is from genome assembly GCA_027560015.1 of Chloroceryle amazona. Classification (NCBI taxonomy): domain Eukaryota; kingdom Metazoa; phylum Chordata; class Aves; order Coraciiformes; family Cerylidae; genus Chloroceryle; species Chloroceryle amazona. The sequence continues at coordinate 4,188 of JANHFX010010443.1, forward strand.
GGAGGTGAATGGGAGCAATACTGTGGATATCCGCATCAGATGGGGAATTTTGTCTTGCCTTAATATGTAAACTGTTTTCTGCTCAGCTGTTACCCTCTAAACAAATAAAACTCTCTCATGTCAATATATCATGACCCAGTAGTAACTTAAGATTCCCTGTCTTTACCTTTTTTTTTGTTTAACAGATGAGGTGTTACTAACAATGTAACATAGCCATGTCTTGCCTTTTCTTTGGTAATTTTGGTAGTAATTTGAGACTTAAAAAGGGAGAGATAACTAGGAAGAGATTATCTGTAGATCTTCAGTAGAATTACGAAAAGTGTTGTAACCACTCTTTGTTCCTCGAAGGAACACTGATGTATGTGTAGCATAACATAGTATATTGCTAACTAATCAGGCAACCAGGGGAGCTTGCAGGCATCAGAAATCCATTAGTATTGCTGCTCCTTTACAGGGCTCGAATAGCAACCATAAATGCTCTTTAAAACTATGTTAAGATCAGTCTGCAGGAAACAATACCAGAGTCCAGTTTGTCTTTCCATAATTTACTTGCTCCCTTCAGGACAACATGCTACTTTTTGGTATCTTTGAAGTTTTACTCCCTTGCTTTAAATGACCTTCTACTGTAGGCTTTTTCATCATACATAAAATTATTTCTTTTTGGAAGTTAAGAAGTTTAACACTTCTCAAAATAGAGCCCTATGGATTTTCAAATTTGCAGGGAGAATTACAAAAGCATAAGATGAAAATCTGAAATTCAACATATTCAGGAGATAAGGCAATGAAAGGCCAAACCAACTCTGATGGTTTTAGGATTAAACAAAACCAGCAACAACAAAGAGCAGCCTTCCAAAGACTCCTGTTGCATATTGTCTGCCCTAAGCTTCTGCTTGGGAAAGGCTTCTAGCCATTAATTTCCAGGTGTCATATAGCTCTGTGAATGGCTGTTGTTCTATGCTCAGCTCTGTATGTGAAATGTGTCAGTATGGTTTGAAATGGTGGATGCTGAATGTCAGAATTGGTGAACACATATTCAACTTTACAATCTACTGGTGTCAGCAAAGTCCCAATTTCACCACTACTAGCAGGTTTATTCTTTCAGTTAGATTTTTTTTTTTTTCCTGTGCTATTTAAAGGAAGCCTTAATTTATTCTTGACAATAACCACCTGTGTGAAAGAATGATTATTTGAGTAAGGTTATGAAATCTGACTTCAGAGCTTCTTGAAAAATGAGTTTTGTTCTTTGCTTACTTACAATACAAGAAACACTTCAGCGTGCTTGAAGTAACGTAGTTATTGCATAGAGACTTTTTTCTAAAGAATTGCCAACTTATTACTTCATGGTAGAGGAATGTGATATTTCTAGTATTTCACTTCAGTGACTAGATTAAATAACTGATGAAAGACTGTTAGTTTAGTGCTATTGCTTGTTGTCTTTATAATAATGGTTTACTATATATCCTCCTTTTGTGCTCATTTCCATTACTTTTGTTTATATCCCCTACCTTCCTGCTTCTGTCTTCAAAACCTTTGCATTTAATTGTGTGACTGCTTTCTTAGGAAATGGGACTTAAAAAAATAATTTGTGAAAGCATTGTTGTTATTTGAAATAACACCTAGAGTAGTCTCTTAATGATCTTGTGCCTCCCTCAAGCTGAGCTTTTGAAGTGTATTTGAGTGCTTGAGTGATGGCTTTAATAGAAGCCTTACAGGAAAGCACTGAACAGTGTAAGAGGAAAGAAAAGAGCAAAGGCCATCTGCTTGATGTGTGACTGAAACTGGACATCCTCGAGCTTGCTGTGCTTAGTGAATGGTTTTATGTTGGCAGCTGATGTAGAGTATTGACGTGTTTGTGTCTGCAGAGAAGCTGGGCTGGTTGCAAATCATGTATAGGGAACATGCTGTTCAAAAAAAGATCGAGCATTTTTACATGCTTGCCTTGACCCCACTTGAGTGGTAACTCCTGTGAAGAAAACAGGATTTTGTTTCTGTACATCTGAACGAGTCCAGCACAATATCAATCAAGCATGCTTACCCTCGTATTCAAACAATGAACTGCAGTTGTTATTCTAGATGCCTTTTGAAATGTAAACCTTTAACTTACTAAATAATACAAACTTACCATGCAGTGGGTGGTTTTTTGTGTGTGTTGTTTTGTGTTTTGGGGTGGGTTTTTGTTTGTTTGTTTTGGGGGTGTTTTGTTTGTGTTTGAGGGGATGGGGTGTGTTTGGTTTTTGCACACTTTTTCTCGGAGCCTATTTAGAAAACAATTTCTGACGGGTCTGAATTAATTACTTTACTATATGCTGATCCATTAATGAAACAAGGTTTTAGTAAACAACATGTGAAGTTTTATAAAGCTCTCAGATCTGTTGTATGAAGTTCAGATGTCAGATTTTGTTGTTGTTTTCAAAAACAAATTTCAGATCTGTTGTCTGCAATGCTGTGCTTCAGAGGTGTTTCTATTAAGTGGAGCTTGTGGTTTGTGGTGTTCTCATAGCATAACAAAAGCTGGATGCTCTTAAGTGAGTTGGATATATTCAAGTGTCCAGTGCAGTAACTTACCCGTATTTTAGAATTGTTTGTGATAACTTTGTTATTAATTAATCTCGGAGATTTAATACCAGGCTGTAGTAAAGCCATGTACAGAATTACAGTTCTACATAGTAATGCCAACCAAGTAGTAAGATCATCTCGGAAGAGAAGGCTGACATAAAGCGTGTTTAATGACTCACTGACGCTTGTGTATTATACTTGGTAAGCAGTATTATATAATATACTAATTCATGTTTAATATGTATTGTATGTAGTGTTTCTCTACTGAGTTGATCTGAACTGAGACAAAGAGCTTGAACATACCTTCCTTTATTAGCGCTGTTCATGCGTACTTGATACAGGATGGTTTGAGAAGTTACCTAATGCTGTCACACCACCTGCTGTTGAAAAGGAGACATTGAGCATCAGTGGTTTCCTCACCTAAAATTTAATGTAATCCCCTTAATGTCAAGCATTTTTGGTCTTAGTGGAAATTGACTGTTTCTTCGTCATTGGTATTTAAGAGTGGAGATACTGCGGCAAAACTGATGTTGAATAAAGTGGAATTACTAGCTAACTTTGTCATATTTCAACAGCCTCTTACACAACCTAAGCAAAAGTGATATATGATTTATAGTGACAAGAACAAAAGGAAGGGTATATTCCCTTTAAACAGAAATTGAAGTAAAATCTGGAACACTGTAGTTGTCTCTTTGCAAGTAAGACAAACTGTCAGATTTGGAAATTGCATCAGTAGTTAAGATACTTTGTAAAATTTTATTTGTTATAATAGCTTTTTCTTTTTAGTGTAAGTCTATCTTCTATGTCTTTTGTGTTTGTAAATATGAAAACCTCTTTTCCATAGTTATTCAGGGGACTGTATAAAGATCTTGATGTTAGAGCTGACAGGAGTGAACTCGTGCAGGCAAGACAAATCTGTGTGTATGTAACTTCCTTTGGGCTGGTGTAGTTGTAATCTTGGTGCATGCTTTTGAAAAATAGACTAAAAGCTTCATTTAACTAAACTCAAATTGTCTTGCAGAAAGCGTACTTGCTTTGTTAGTGGTACAAGAGTAAGCTCCCCTCTGAAGGTGAGACATCTGTCTCCTATATAGATACTCTTCCTATTTGATTAACAGCTATTGTGTATTTGTGTTCAACATGCTCAAATGAGAACAGCAATTAATGCAAAAATATGTCTTCACCAGTTGGCCATTAAGAACTTGATTCTGGGGAGTGCTGTTTAACTAGTTCTGCAGAACCAGTCAGTTTTTGGTATGTTATGCAAGTACAACACAATTTGATACTTTTGTGCAGTGCTTGTTCTTGGAAGGGTACTATCTGTTAATAACAGAGTGCTCTGTCCAGTGGAAGGAGTGGAGGAGAAATATGTTCTTGGGTGAAGGGAACAAACAAAATGATCCTTCCTGGATGTCTTAGAGCTGGAGGTTATATTTTTATGGGATTGCCAGTAGAGCTAACCATAATACACAGAGGTAGGAGAATTCAAGACAGATTTTTTTTGTGCATGCACATGTCTGCCTTGAAGTGCAGTCTGAAAAGCTCTTGATTTGTTCTTCAGGTAAATATGCAGGTAAAACAGGATTCCTTAAATCCTTGGAACTGTTTTTGGTTGGTTGGTTTGTTTTTTTAATTAGCATTTTTTACCATATCAATAGGAGTCAGGTTAAGCCTTTTTATATGTGTTTTTAATGTGTGAATACACTTGTAGATGTGTATGTAGAAGAAGCAATTGTTCAAGTTTCTTTGCAGCTCCATTTGTGCTTTTCTCTCTCTCCTCTTCCCACCACCTCTGTCCCATTCCCTCCCCCCTCAATTCACAAGTATAGGATCCTCAACAGGAGAGAAGCATGCCTCTGTGAAAAATTCTCCAGCCTCCTCCTGGGATAGCTCCAGTAACTCACTCACCAAATCCAAAGTGCCTGTCAAAAGATCAGTGATTGAAAGAACACCTAGCATCTCATCAGTCAGCAGCACTCAGAGTGAGCGAAGTCTTTTCAGCAGTAATTGTAAGTATCTATCAGGGTTATGGATTTTAACTGATAGCATCCAGTGCTTCTTGAAAAAGTATCGCCTGGGAGGGAGCCATCTCTGATGGTGTGTGTTAATTCTCAGTGTACTACTTACTAGTTCTAGGTCTCAATCTTTTTGCCCCTTAATTTATAACTTTCCTTCTTAAGGCATGCCATCTGAAGGAGCTTTGAAAAATCGTTTGAGTAGAGGTTTCGGTACAGCTGCTCTTCCATCCTGAAGCAGTACAAAACTAGCGGTCTTCTTGAGCAAAAGTTTCCTTGTTTTTCTATATGATGTAATAAGTCCGAACAGTGTGAATGTCATAATATAATATGAGCTGTTATAATATTTGGAGCAGCATTTTACAGGTTTTTGATACTAAATGCTCTTTTTGAGCTCGATTATATCTTCCTTCAGATTAAGACAAACTGTATAGAAGAGATCAAAAGCAGGTAAGTGAAACTGCTTTTAGAAGCAGTTTGCATGAGTAAACTCTTATAATTATGAAGGTAACTGTAAGCATTGGTGTATGACTGAGCCAAATCCATCTTGATGAAAATTAGAGAGAGAAGTAACAGAACTTGCTTTAATTTGAAGCTCCACAAGGGGTCTGTGACAGGAGTTGTAGGGGCAAAATTTTGAAGGAAATAATGCTCAGTGACTCAATGCTCAGCTATTAAGTGTTCAAATGAGTACAATCAAATATTCTGTTACTATCACATCATCTGTTATATCTTGGAGACTCGGCAAAGGCTTTTCTCTTGTGCAAGATGTTATTTAAAGCTGTCTTCAATGGACTGAAAAAGAGAACTGTGATTTAGCATATGCCTCCAGTTTATGTATGCGCATATGCATGCATACTTCTATAACTAAATTTTCCTCTTGTTCTTTTTTTTCTCTGTAGTGCCTTCATTAAAAAACCTGAGAACTAACATATCCTTCAAAGCAATAAGATTATATGTAATAAAATATTCAGGGCATGTTCCTTTGTAATCAGGTTTGTTCGGTTACTGTGACAGCCATGTTGACTTTTGCTGTTCAGGTTTAGGACTATCTGGAATTCCTAAGCAGCTTTGTCCTGTCTTCGTTTTACTCCCTCCCGTAACAAAGGAAGGGGTCATTGCTTCATAACAAAGAAGTATATTCAGATTAAGTATCCGAACAGATGACTGCTTACTTAGCCTGATTTGCTGGCTAGTTTGATCTGTTTTGTCCACTGCCTTCAAGCTTACAATTTTTTCCACTCCGATTCACGAAGAGCAAGCAAGAGCAATATCAGAGGTTGAATGAACATGGCTGCAGTCTCTTTGGGTTTAAGCTTACTTTGATCTTTTTTAAATGACTATACCAGGAGGACTCCGCAGTTGCACAGAAACTGATTTTTCTTCTATTATTTTCATCAATTCTACACTAACACCACCGACTGACTCGGGAAGCCACTATGATATTACCTTACTGACATTGCTGGTAGTGGGATCTTACAGCTTTTGTATTATTCCTTTGTTAGCCACGTTTACTGGGAAAAGAAGTAGGTTGTATTCCTTTTTATTTCTATTTTCAAGCGTGTATTTTGTTTTGTGGAGGTTGCTAACTGTATGCAATTTTTTGAATTGCTGATTTTCTGTGAGGTGATCTTAATTTCTTACACTTGATGAGATTTATATCTGATGGTCAGGTTTTTGTGAGTATAATGAGTTTAAGGTTACATATAATTCGTATGTTAGTAAAGTCAATTTTTTCTGACTTTGAATCAAATTCGAATGAACTGATGAATTTACTTTGTACTCTAATATTAAGTGCAGTGCTGTCCTTGGTTTTTATTTTTATATGGTTTTTATTAGATTAGTGGGACTCAAAGATCAAGATAGGAGGCTTATGCTGTTAATGTCATGAAATTTATGACAAGCTATTGTGATCCTGTCAACAGTATTAAATTGACAACGTTGCTTGGCTTGTTTTGCTTAAGGAGTTTGCCTTGCATTAGCAGAGGAAAAAAATTACAAAAGAGAGCATATCTCCTGCTGTGACAGCTCAGCTCTTTGTTATAGGATGTCCTTGGGTTGGTAATTTCCTGTGGCAGCGTTAGGGGTTTTTTTGTCTAATGAGCCCTTCAGTTATATGATTCTTTTCTCTAAAAAGACTTACTGTTTGACAAGTTTGGAAATCATGGAAATCATGAAGTTTGAAATGCTGTTGTTAATAAAAGCATGCTTTGCATGCAAGCTGTCAGTTTGAACATTGAAAAATGAATTTTTAAAAGAGAAGTCTTCTCAATTTCAGTGCTGAGCTGAAAATACTGTAATTTTAACATACTGAAATGCTTAAACTGAGGTTAAGAACAAGAATCCAAATTTAAAATGCATTAGAAAAACTGCATATAAAGAAAATAATGTTTCAGAAGTTAAAAAGTAAATCCTAGCAATTGAGCTGGAGCTCCATTTCTGTACAGTCAGTACTTCACTGAAATTCTTTTAATGAGTTTTTAAACTCTTTAGATCTTAGCTGGGGCGAGAACGCTTTGTACCTGTTTCTTTCACCAAGATTTCAGTAGCTACTCATAATTCTGTGAATAATCATATCTGAATCATATAGGGACCAAGCTTTGCTAATTTTGTGGGTGTGGATTTTTGTTGTTTCTTTCTTTGTTTCTGGTGTTGTGTTTTGTCTTGTTTTCCTCCTGCATGCAGCCTGGTTAGCTTACTCTAGAGCTTCTAGCAGGACAAAGCAGTGCCCTAAGTAGTCCTACAGCAGAAGTGTACTTGCTTACCTGAAGTGTAAGTTATTACCTGAAGTTATTTCAGTGTTGTGCTTCTGATTTAGTAGAAAGTAGCACATAAGTTTGTAGGCAGTTGCTTGCTCACAGTGAGCTCTGATCAAAAATCCTTAATTTAGTGCTTTACAGAAAAAGTTAATGACTGCTTCAGGCCTCATGCTTTTACTAAAACAATGGGTTTGTATCATCTGATGTTGATCAGGGTCAAATTCCCACAGAATAATTGTGTTATTGATGTGTATTGATTGTTCCTTGTGTATAGATTTATTTTTTTTTTTATCTTTTAATTTTTTTTTTTTTGCAAATACCCAGCAACTGCCCTATTAGTTGGAAATGTGATTTTGATGTGAAGTGGCAACTACTTATTGCCCTGCCTTTTCCAGTTTGGGTCTGCCTGCCTGTTTTTTTGTAGGGAGTATTTTGGTGTATTACTTCAGCTCTGGGGGGCAGGCTGCTGCCACTGAGGAGGTCACTGTTATGAACAGAGACTACAGAAACCCTTCTTAAAACTTGTTTGGTAGCTGGTGAATGCAGTAAGGATCACATATTACACTTTTTTTTTTTTTTGTTTTTAAGTGCCCCACAAAGAGGACAGAAGAGGTGCAGGGTCTGCTGGTGCTAAGTGCACCATATCATTGAAACAGCTCAGCTCCAGTGAGATCAGGGGAAGGTGCTGCATGAGGAAGTTGTCAGAGTTTTATTTGTGTTTTATTACAGTCAAGTCTGTGGCCAGTGTCTTTGTGTACAAATGATACTCATTCTAGGCTCAAACTGAAATGTGTTCAGCGTTTGCTTTGTACAGCAAGCTGAGACTTCTAGTTACGTATCTTGATCAATATACTTTAATATACAGCTCCCTCTTATGCAAAGTTCAGAGCTGTATGTCTAGTCTGAGGAGTGTTTGTAGCAGCTATAGAGTTACCTGTTACAGTTTATCAGCCTGTAATGAAGATATCAGAGGTGGTCATAACATTTTTATTCCTACTGGTGTTTCTCCTAACTTTAGCTTCCAGTAAACCAAGCTTGGTTTAGGACTTATTTTTCCCCAAACTAAATACTATCTAGAGCAAATTCTTTGTTATTCTGTGTTGCAGCTACAAGCACCACAGTCATCATCAAGAATGGGGAATGGCCTTCAAAACCAGCCTGCCACAATGGTATTTCAGGATCTGTCCCTTTGAAAGCAGTATCAAGACCTAGATTGCACTTGTTGAAGTCAACTGCAAAAGGTATACAAGTCTGTAGATAGAGTGAAACTATAGTTACTCCTGTCATGGTACCTTACCTTTTGCAGGCAACTACCTCCTGAAGCAGTGATTATTAAACAGTGGTCTTGGAAAATAATGTGAAGTAAAATCACATCAGTGGTGCATCAAGTTTTATAATACTTCATAAGAAGTCTAAAGTGTCCTTTGTGATGCTGTAAGAGACTGGGGTATTTCAGGCAAAAGAGGAGGAGGTCTGTGTAGTGTTATAGCTAAGGTTTGGATGACACAGGAACGAAGTGTACTTTGCTGCATGGCAGGTGTCATCACATGGGGTTTATGTTGTTTTAATAAGAGTTCTTTTCTGTCACAAAGCTCAGGCTCAGACTGGCTGCTGGTGACAGGCAGGGTAGACCTACCCTGAATTTATCCTGAGTGTATAGTTGTCCTCATCCTCATGCAGACTTTGCATTATCTTCACCCCTTTCAGAACAGAAAGGACCTTGGGGGCTGGGGATATTTTTTTGAACAAGGTATTATTAAGGGAAGTATCTTCTTTCAGAGATGAATGATGATGTACCACCTTTCCAAGGGAAGAATCCGAGAAGCTGCTTAGCCCTTTATGATGCTTTTTCCTGATGTTCTTATTGCCTGAATGGAAGCAGAATTTTAATCTAATTTTTAACAGAGTTAAGGCAGTTGTCCTTCATCATCTGGTGCAAAAGGAAACATTAATTTAAATGTATGTTCTGGCTTTATATTAAACACTCTTTTAGTTCCTATTCCTATTTAAGCCAGGACCCCTTGGTTGGCCGACAGTGCTTCTCCACTGAAGTCACAAACAGCAGTGGTCGATTTATTCTTTGGCCAAACTTAAGGACATAATGGGAGCAGATAAATAAGTTTACTGTCTCTCTCTCCTAAATCCTAGTTATAATCAGCTTGCTTCTGAGCATCTTTGTGGTGAACTGGCTATTGTAATAGGATAAACCTAATTAAATACTATGCTTCTTTTTTAAGCTGGTATCTGACATAATTAAGAATAAATAGAAGAGGTGCCTGCCAAATGTCATGCTATAATGATGTGCATTAAAATGGTAAACAGTGAAAAGAGGCAGAATTTACCACAAACTATAAGTTACTCTGATACAAACACAATGTCTGTCTGACAAGCTGATGCTTTCTCTTGGTGTCTGACACATGCAATCCAACTATACATATACATTGCTTAACATCTTCAGTGACCTGGGTGCTAGAAGTGTGCCTTCAGCACCTACAGGATAAGCATGGCCAGAAGAAGTTGGTATTGCCCCCTTGGTTCAGTGTTACTTGGACACTGTTGTGTTTTGGGTCCTTCCCCATTCAAACTGGAAAGGTCAGCTGGACAATTAGGGCTTGCAGTTGGGGTCTTTGACTACATGACCTGTGAGGAGAGGTTGAGAATTGAGCTGCTGCAGTCAGGCAAAAAGGAGGGTAAGGGGAGATAATACAACAGTCTGCAGTAACTTGAAAAGGAGAACTACAAAGGTGATGGTGCCAAGCTCTTCTCAGTAGTACCAGATGATGTGGCAATGAGAAATGATTGTAAATAGTGGAGTGGGAGATATAGCATCGCCCAGCAGGGCTGTAGAGCATCCCTTCTAGAGCACCCCTTCTAGGGCTTAGACAAAAGCATGATCACCTGATTTCGTCTTGGTGGTGGCCCTGCTCTGAGCAGGAGGCTGGATAGCTGGCCTAGGGACGTCCCCTTTCAGGCAAGGTTTTCATAGCTGTGTCATATTTTCCACTATTTTGAGACTTAAGTAATTCGATCTTAGTGCTTAAATGAAATCTTATACTAATGTTTTCTAATGCTTAGAAGCTTTATTAAAACTTTTTATTTCCTCCAATGTGAATGCCGATAAAGCAAAGCTAAGTTAAATATAGCTTAAATTTTCTGAAAGTTATCTCTTTTTACATTTGAGTAAATTTGTGTATCTTTAAAGATGTAATATTAGATGTGTCTTTAATTGCTGACACAGTTCTACTTTTAAACCTGATCTAAGCTTCTGTTTCTAGGAGCCAAGACCAAGTCTACTTCACAGAACCAGTGCATACAAAAATCGTCAGGGCCATTGCATTCGTCAAGGAGAGTCAGTGAATCTAGAGGTAATTGGCTGTTTGGTAAAGTCAGTTTTTCACTTTCTTCCTTGAGTTCCTCTGTCTTCAGAAAGAAGCTATGTTTTATGACTTCAGAGTAAGCAAGATAGTCACTCTGCTCTGCATTTTCCTTGCAGTTCGTGGTATTGGAGACCGACTCCGCAAAATCTTCCTCATACGTTTGTTATATTGGGGGGGGGCTAGGGGGGTGGGGGTTGTTAGGCACACGTTGCACATACAGCACCGCTCAGAGCGGGGAATGCTGGGGATCACTGGTGACCTGGGAGTGTCTCTGCTCTCACCACCTTCACCTGTGTCAGCAGCTTATGGAACTGGTAGTCCGAGGGCCAAGAAAAGATTGAAGGATGGCATAGGTCTTAGGCCAGCTGACCAAGTTGTTACCACAAGGAAAAATAAAACCTAATTGTGCCCCTTCTCCATGTTAGTGTAGTTAGTGCTTTCTAATACCTTCATATTAGCTTGATTTTAAACAGGGCTGATGATTTTGCTGCAGTGTTCCTCCCCATGGCTTAAAGGTGTCTGATATCTAATCCCAGATGTCTGGATAAGACTACCAGCAAAATAAACCCATCCTAGACTTGAATTTGAGTTCTTTTGATGTAGCTTGATAGAAAAGTTATATAAAATCAGGAAAGCAGAGACAAAATTAGAACGTTAAATAGGTATTTTTAGAAGTACTTACTCCTGGCACTTGAAAGTCTTTAAGCTGCTTATATTTATATAGTGGCTTTATTGTGAGAGTGCTTTCCCATTGAGGTTTGGGGTTTTTTGTCTCCTTTTAAGTGAAAGAGTTCTACACGCTAAGGTAGAAACCTCAGCCATCACAAGCCACACCTGGCTTCACATCACATGCGTGGGAAAAGAAACAGTTTTGGTTTAGTTTTGTGAATTTGCTTTGCCCAGGAACTAAGCAATGTTTGTGTATATTTATCAGGATTGCATGGAAGAAATAAACCTGTTCAGCGAAAATAAGATTTACTTGAAACAAATGGGTGATTGGCTAATGAAGGCCAGCAACAAGAGCCGAGTTGCAGAAATAGATGGTAAACTCAACAAAATCAATGATCGCTGGCAGCATCTCTTTGATGTCATTGCAGCACGGTAAGAAAATGATTTTCAATGTTTTAAATGAGATAAAAGTTAGAGCCTACTGTCCTTGACCATCAGAAACAGCCTGACATGACTTTTGAGTTCTGTTGAAATGTATTATTTAGAGCCAAATTAAACTGAAGTTAATGCTTTTCTGTTATGACTTATTGCTGTATTATGACACAAAATATCTTCATTTATCTAATGGTAGAGGGTAGGGTGTAAGAATTCATATAATATATAGTTTTAATCATGGGAGCTATGTAAAAGAAAGAGACAAAGTGATTGCTCTTTTGCATGTGTTGAACTGCAGCTTATTTTCAAGGCAGTCTGTTAAGAGTTCATTTGGGTTCTTTAGGAGAGACTCCTGTTTTAAGGGCTCTATTTCACTCAGTGTCTGAATGCACAGAATTTGGGAATAGATTCCTGGCCTGTCTCTATAGACAGTCAGATTTATATAATGATAATGTTCCTTTTTTATATTCAAAAATGTATGAAATTTCATTTAGTATTAGTGCTATTTCTTTACTCTTTCTCCTTCATGAAAACAACTGGAAGACTATACCATGACTTTATTTTTTTAATTCAGGATCTTCTTGCATGATGGTGAAATGGAAAATACCATCAGTTGAATTGCAAACAAAAACCTACATAGACTAGGCAGTGACCTCTTCTTAAAGGATTAAGTGTCTTTCTTATACTTGACAGACTTAAGAACATCATGATCATTTTAGTATTAGCCTTACTGAGATGATCCCATTTCACTATTATCTCCGAGTTTCAGCCACAGCTTGGGAGGAGGATGCTGGGCTGGTCTCACCGCTTGCCTGAGTTTATTAGTAATCCAGAAATAATAAGGCTAACACCAAATTAATACTGGCCTCAATTTCTCTCCCAAGGTTTTGTTTTGGCAGTAACCCCCCTCTCTGAGCCCTCCAAAGCTCTCTTGCTCAGTTAACATTTGGGACAAATAAGGCAGGTGGTTGTGCTGTGACAATGTAGTGCTAAAGTGTGCTGAATCTTAATCGGGAATGAGATCTGAATTGATGGTGACACGTGAGCTGTGAACGGTTAAGCAGCAGCTGCCTTCTTAAGATGTTGCACTTTGCAGATAGTCTTGCGATGGTTGCCTCAAGGTGTCTTTGTATTTGATCTGGTGTAGGAAAGAAAGCTGCTTTCTAAGTTCTCATGGTAATGTGCCACTTTTAAACCACTTCTGTGATCGTTTGTGTTCTGCTGTGTGTTAGTTTTGAATTGCAGTGAATTTTAAATGCAGATTAAAATGAACTTTTTAAGACAGGTAAATGTGGCACACTTTACTACAGGAAAATGTGCTAAAGAACTGAATGGATATTTAGGGAGATATCTGGCAGTCTAGTTCAAGTAGTCTGTGACAACCGAGCACTTTTTTGTCTACCTGAGATGCCTTAAATCTTTACCCTCAGACAAGTGTAGGGTGATGCTTTGAGGAATATTCATGTAGATTTGCTGAGAGCATTGGTGTAGCTCCAAGCATTGGATATCTACATGGATACTGTAGCTATTGATGAGTTGGTGTGATGTTTTATGATTGTTCGTGTGTTCTTAATCCTAAAAGGTGTGGAACAGAAGGTTCTACTTGTGATTTCCACCAACATTGTCCTTAGGACCAGGGTAATGGACTGGAAGGAGCTGACAAAATGTAGTTTTAAGTAGATCCCTCCTTCAGTGGTCCAAGGTTATCAGACAGTACAGTGGGCTCTACTGGTCCTCTTGGATTTAATAGCATCAGAGGTGCAGTGTTTTGCAGCGTAAGTGTAGCACCTCTTGTCTTTCAGCTGTAGGAACTTACTTTCTCAGTCTCTCTGTGAAATGAGGTGGGTTTTGCTCCTGGCTTTTCAGATCGGTCATTGCAGCAAGTAAATTGAAGTGAAAATTTTCTGAGTTTTTTGAATTCTGAATCTGCAACCACCTGCTGCTGGTTCACCGCAGCCCACTGCACCGCTCCTCTGGCACCCAGTGTCTGTCCATCACAGGGAGGACGACACCTCATGAAGTCTACGTGGCAGGCCATGACTTGGTCAGTAACTAAACTATAGAGCCATGTACTGAGTAGGAAGAGAAAACACACATTGAATAGCTGTGTGTTCAAAGCCAATCCAGGGCGCTCAGTATTTCTAGTAGACAAGGACTTTATGCTCCTGTGATTAATGAGTATAAAATAACCTGTAGCCTCAAAGGAGACTAATTGAGATTTATAGACAGATATTTATAGCCGTTTTCAGTTCTGTCATCTCTGATGTCTCCATAGCTGGCCAGTAACATTTTGTCTTCTCTATAATGCAGTGTATGGCTGTGTGATACCAGCATGAGACCAAACCAGTCTTCAGCCAGTTATCAATACAGAGCATTCCTCCCGATAGCTTATTTCACCTTTTTAAACCAATAAACATACTGGGACAGATGGGCACATTAGGTGAGCTCTCCATTTAGTCCTTGAAATGATTCTCTTAGTTCATGGTGACAAGGTCAGATTTGCCATATGGCTGCACTTGCAGGACTTAGCATTTTGATTGTATGCCTGTGCTCAGCTTGTGTGGTGACAAAAGCTTTGCCGCATGTTGCAGCCGGAGAGCGGCTTGGTGCAAACTTGGAAAAGTTTCAAAATGTTAATTCTCAGGGGATAAATTAACCATAAAGACATTAGCATTCCTGCAAAGGAGAACAAATGAATTTTTGTTCAGCTCTGAAGATCCTCTTACCAGGGGAGGTTCTCCTGCTGAAGTCTCGTGTTGATAGAGGAGAAATACAAACATATTAACAGGAAAGGAAGCCTTGTGCTGACTGTAAAAACAGGCATGGAACATCTCTTGCTTTTGTTCTCTCATCACCAGCCTCATAGCAGCACTCTGCCAGGAGGAACTGCTGCATGGTTGCACTGACACCCAAGTGAAGGCCTGAAACGACAGGAGAAGGAGCGCACAGGCTGAACACAGGTGGTAAACAGCCAAAAACCTGTGGAGTGGGATTTACATCCCCGGCCTGCTCTGGAGTAGCACTCCTTACCCTTGGGAAGAATTGCCAAGGAGCTGTGTTGTGCACAGCCGTGTTCCTTGGTGTCATTCCCTGGCCCATCCACTAGTGACACCAACTCCATGCTTTGCTTCCCAGCCCAGTGGAAAGGTGTTTCCCTTCTGTGCGGCTGCTTGCATAGTGCCTGCTGGGAGGGTGTCTGTGCTGTTCGCAATCGTACAAAGCATTTGGACGGTGCTTGAGCCTTCATTAAAGCGACCAGCTTCATCAGGGGCTGCCTCTGTCAGTTTTGGGTCTGCAGACCAGTCTTCACAGAACAAGCATTGTATTTCTGCACTTCTGGGCATCCCAGAGATCTTCCCACTGCTGCAAATCCAGTGGAAGGGGAGGCCATTTCTCAACTATTCTGGCTGTGGGCACACTGATTGGTTTTCTTACTTGGTGGATCCATTCCATGTTTTCAGCCTTGTGAAGAAAGGCATGGTTTTTGTGTGTGTAGCAGGTACGGGTTCAAATGACTATGACCTTTCATGCAAGGATGAAAATAGAAGATGTCAAGGCCAAACGTGCCTTCTCATTCTTCTAAATGTGAATCCTTGGCAACTAGGTCTTTTCCCTGTGTTGCCAGCTGCCAGCCCTCGTTGCAGGGTACAGGAATTTTAGATGGCCACAACTGAAGTCAGCCCATTCGTTCCCACATTGAACTTGGAAGATTCAAGGTATTTTTCAATGGTTTCTTGCATACCTTGGCTACCCCATTGCAGTTGTGGCTGGGCAGCCCACAGTCTGTGGGTGTGCTCCAAGTTCTAAGGTCTTGTTTAAATTGCTGCAGATCAGTATTGCCTGGCAAGGGAAACAAACTATGCTGCAGGGAAGTCCCTGGGTAAATGATACAACCAGAATTATATTGGTTTGTGGCAGTATCACTGTAAAATCTCATATTTATTACGATGAAAATAAAAATAAAAATCTGGACAGTTAAAATCTCACTTGCAAAGTGCCTGCTTGCTTTCTGTGTTCTCCAGACAAACTGTCCTTTAGGGATTACACTTCTCTTTGGTGCAAAAGCTGTGACAGAATTCATTATCGTACCAGGCAGGATGGTTGAGCTTACTTTGGTTATGCAATGTGTGCCTGGAGCAGGGGGGAGCTGTCGGAGCAAGGGGTGTCCCATTCTTCTGAATGCTGTCACCATGCCCAGTGTCTGCCTGTCACACTGGGAGGGTTATTTCCCTGTTTTCTGTCTCAGACCTACCATTTTGAATGCATTTTTTAACCTCTCCGGACCACAGTCAGGTTAAAATGCTGAGGTTGACTGGGTGTGAATTACCCGTGGAAATGTCCGAAGCCCTCTCATGGGGTGTGGTCTTCCCAGGCATTTTACATGCTGCCATATATTGAATGTGAGCGATTGACAAGCCAATACAGGTCTGCAAAAGATTACCTGTATAATGAAAAACCTTTGATTTCACAATCATTCCTTGCATTTTTGGTGGGATTATCATAACTTCTTTATTTTTTTCCTGATACTGGCTGGGTGGGGAGTGACTTTTAATCCAATGTTCTCTGGCTTCTGCCTTTTTTTTGCCACCCTGTGATCTCTGGCAGTCATAACACACAGAAATCATGACTGTGTGTTTTTTCCACAATCTAATGATATCATAAATGAAGATTAGGGGCTATTTTGTCCTCCGGCATAACAGGCTACTTCCACCAGAGGCCTTCCGCCTGCACTGGAAGGTTAAAGAGAGGACAGGGTAGTGTGTGGGAGATTTAATTCGTACTTAAGTACCTGGGAGTAAAGAGGAGAAAGAAGAATGCGGGGGAAGTAGGGATACATCTGTGTGCGTGGTGCCTGTGCGGGGAAGTACGTTCTCTCAGTTTCTGGGTTCGCTTCAAATAGACTCTGCTGCAAATCATCCGGGTCCGAGGCTCCCAATCCCTTTTTCGCAGAAGCAATGAACACCACATCCACCTTCTTCGGTGCTGAAGCCTCCAGCCTGCAGCCTTTTTGTCACCAGCCGCAGGCAGCCGCTCGCCGTGCGCTGCTTCTTCGCCTGCTCATTATCTTGTGTCAGAATAAAGCTCTCGTGGCTTTATTCTGAGGAGGGATGCGGCCATTTGCCAGGTAAAATACCAACCCA